>JAJMHA010000036.1:0-40906 GCA_030583085.1 Hermanozyma aechmeae
CACTATTCTGTGAGCATCTCCCCCTATTTAGGATTTTTACCGTAGGCTCTTTGAGCTTAGGGGTTTTATATCTAAATATATGTGTTATTTAAAAAAAAAAAGTCTCTCACGCCGAGCCTCTCTCACTATTTTGGTTTTTCTTGATAATTATGATCAAATACAAGTATTGTTCAGAAGTGAAAATGAATGCTACGGTATTTTTCAATATTCGTGTCGTTAAATTATTGATTAATGCCTATGTCAAACCCAAGCATGCGATTTAACACTGTTCAATCATTCGTCAGCCTCTGGTGCATACGCATACTTTGAGAATTGACGAATGCGAGCTCCAAATATGTAGAACAAGAAAGGAATGAAGCAGCATGCCAAAGAGATAAATGCCATCACGGACGTCGCCCACTGATCTCCAAGACGGTGATACATCTGTATGGTGAAAAGAGGGACGCAAGCACCCCAAATCGACCGCACGAGTGTCTTAGCTGCGAGGGCCGAGGCGGCGTAATGCTGGTAGGAATCCACGATGTAGTTGTTTGCGGGATTGTAAATACCACAAAATCCGAAGCCTGCCGCAAAACCGCTGATACAAGGACCTGCCCAAGAAATGTGGGCGTAAGAGGACCAAGCGAAAGAAAACAAGCCAATAGGAATAAACCAGCAGAAAAACATCATTGGAATAAGTCTCAATTCGGCAGGGGGCAATTCGCCGCGGTCTCGGTATAGTTGCGCTCTCCTGTTGTAGTCCTTGTTGACGAAAGGAGCACAAACGGTAGCCAGGATGACGCCAACACCAATGGGGATGAACATGACGCCGGTCTTTGTCGCAGAGAAGCCCTTTCCTTCCTGAAAAACAACTGGGTAAGCGAAGAAGAACATGTACAACAAGCCGTACACCACTGACATGTACAACGTTATGAGAAACACAATGAGTTCCTTGAGAAGCAAGAATGGGCGAAGAACAGAGCGCTTGGCGACCTCGGCTAAGCTCAGGGGCTTGAGTTCTGCTAATGTCTTGTACGAGTCATCACCAGTGAGCTTGCGGAGCTTCTTGGCTCTTCTTTTAAGAATAGTCCCCCTATGAGTTTCGGGAATGACAATAAGAAAGACAAGATAAATGGAGCCTGCAATTATGAGAAACGTCCAGTAGATCCATCTCCATGTGCTGGCGTGGTCAGCAAGTAAACCCCCGAAAAGAGGGCCAAGCACGGGTCCCAAGAAGGGAGCTGCACTGAAAATGGCCATCGCGGCACCTCTGTCTTTAGCTTCCCAGATATCCGAGAGCGAACCACCTATCAACGTCATAGGTGCACTAAAGAGAATCCCGTCAATCAAACGGCAGACAAGAAGAGTGCCTATGTTTTGGGCAGCTCCGCAAGGAACAATAAATATCAAGGCCGGGAAAAGGGTCACATGGTAAATAATAAAACGGCCGTACTCTTCAGAGAGTGGAGCAAACACACATGGCCCAACACCAAAGCCAACAACAAACACGGTGACGGAAGAAAGAATGACAACTTCCAACGACACTCCAAACGTCTTTTGGGGTGACTCCAAGTCGCCTGTGACGATGGCAGATCCTAGAGCAACAACAAAACAAATTGCTCCAAGGGTGAGCGTGTAAATCCATTTAACTATTCTGGACTTGTTCTGGGGGTTTTCCTTGTCTCCTGGAACAAACTCTACCAAGCGGACATCGGTTCCCTCGTCTACAGGGTACTGCCATGGGTCATCCTTATTGAATGGCTTAGTACGATCCGGGTGTGCGTGGATGATTTCCTTATCGTAAGGGTTTTCAAGGGGACCCAAGTGACCAGCTTTGTAGTCAAGAAGTGATACGGCATCTTTGACCAGTCCTACCAATGACGGGGCATGCGAGACGTGCTTCTCCAAGTCGTGTTGGGATAAATTGCCCTGGAAAGAGGAAATCGAATCTTTGTGGTCGAGTGAAGACCTTGGATCGAATTCGGTGGCCGAGCTGCTCATGATGAATGCTTCCAAAGAATCACTATTTTTGAGGATTTCCCCTTGTTATATATATCGCTCATCCGCCCATAAAGGTTATGGGCCGTGCCGACGCACTTCATGCGCGCCAACTGCCGGCCGAGATATAACGAGGGGCAAGCCGTGGATAAGCTATGCAGTAAAAAGAAGTGGTCGCTAATGCCGAATCAAAATAAAATTAGAGCAAAAAAAGGGCCCCAAAGTTGAAATTTCGTCCGTAATTCAGAAGTCCTCTTTCATATGGGCTTCAAGGGCACTCACACGCCTGACTAGTCTTAGTTGACAGTTCAATCTAGACTGTACAGAAGTGATTGCCGCACCAGCCGTTCCAGGTTTGACTCTGCATATATCCTCTATCAGAAAGTCTGTGCGGAAGGTTTGTTGCTTTGTCGCGGATAGAGCAATCAGTGAGCATGAGTCTGGTGCGAGCCGTCTAATCGCTAAAAGCTCTAGTAAGCGAACACAACGGTCGAGCGCCAAAATGTAGAGACGTTTGCCCGCTGCGTTGGCGTCAATGATGTCGGCCACATGCAGAACCTCGGCATTAGCTTCAGCCGCCCCAGTGGCACAATTCCCACCGAGTCTGCCGATGGCATAAGTGTGGATTAGCCGTGGAACGAAACCTGCGGATTCGCTCAGCAAGGTCTCAAAGAAATTTGCAATTAGGAGGGTGCGCTCTTTATATGTACCGTGATTAAGCATAGCGCTGAGTGTCTTTGATCGCAGGTAGGTTTGGTATTCTTCAGCTTGCGATTCCATAGTGGGGAGGGAAATTGCCGAGCTTGCGGCCGACGCCAGCCGTTCGAGATCGCTAGAAATTCGGCGGTTGAAATGGGCTAGGAAATACTTGATCTCGCTCAGAACGTGCCGCGGCAGATGTACAACGCTGTCGATAGTGGTTGCTCGTAGAAGGTGGTTTATGGTGTAGAAGAAGGCAAGCTCTTCACGCTCGTTTTGCGAGAGTGGTGCCGAGGGCCGAGGCACGATTCCAAGCGTGAGCGAGTCTGGGCTTCGGTTATTGACTGCCGCCACCGATGGAATCTCGAGGAGAACACGCATGAACACATCGGCATCGTCACAGCGGGACTGCGAAATGCCGTCTTCAACTTCAGTTATCGCTAGCGTAGTGAAACAGTATGCAAAAAATCGGTAATAGTCAATGATTAGGTCCAACTCCACGTACTGGGCCTTGAGAATGGCCGAGGGAAGCGTGTCGGTTGCACTGCGAAAGCAAGTGACGACCGCAGGAACTCCACAGAAAAATCCCGCCCGTGCAACTTGCACCATAGTAGAAAAGACATTCGCAGAGACTGTTTCGCCGCAGTCAGGTCGTTTTGCCATGCTGGAGGCCATCGCATTCGCCGCAGCCTCGACGCCGTTGCAGACATCCATGTAGTCGTGGGCCGACATGGCCAATTCTAGATATTTTTCGACGATAATGTCACCCTGGTCAACTCCTGCCTTGAAATATGTGGCAGCCATATCGCTGACCGCCTGAGCACGGACCCAATATCGGTCTGCTGCAGTCTGGATAGAGGTATCACCACACGAGCAGAGGCGCTTGTAGCATGCCACCAAGTTGGCAATTTTGTCTATGAGTAGCAAGATCACCTGCTGCCAGAGGTCCTTATGCAGGTAGACGTTGCGTTTGAGTAGCAAGGCCATGTGGTCGTAGACAACTTCAGGAAAGGTGTAGGACGCCAGCACGAAGTCTCGGTTGGAAGAAAATCGAAATACCGAGAGTGATTCACGAACATTACGCGTGGTCTCGGCGATAAATACCCCGGCAGGGGCGCCAGCGTTGGATTCCAGTGTGGTGCTCATGAGATCAGATAGCGTCGCACGAAATGCGGAGTAGCACGGCGAGAGCATATGGGGAGGAGGTGAAATATTCGGGAACTGAAGCTGGAAGAAAGAGAAAACTGAGGTTGCAGAAAAACATTGATTTCGTTCATGTCATGGACATGCTAACGCTTGTGCCCGTGCTTTCGTTCATGATGTCCGACAACGTTAAAACTGGGTACAGCAATGTTTCGCTACTGCGAGACAAGAAATTAACGGCATTCTACAAAATATCCCAATTCAGGCCCAGATAAAATGGTCTGGCCCTCGTTTTCCTGCGTCCCTGAATCTTCCTTTTCCTGTCTTATCTTCCTATTCTTGTAAGCCTCATCTGGTTCCTGCATCACAGCACATGTCAGGGTCATCAAGGACGCTACTCCGAGCTGTCACCCGAGCATTGGAGGCGTGGGACTCTCCCGATTGGGAAAACTCCCCTTCGCCAGCAATTCGCGATGTCTACGTCGCGATAGACGCCTACATTGACAAGCACACCACCCTAGATCTGATCGGTGGAAGCATCCACGATGGCCTACGAGGCACCTACGAACGGTGCATCGAGACGGCCGGAGACATAGCCAAGGAGAAATTTTTTCTCGAGATTCTCACCCGCATTTCTGGATTCTTGACCTACAGCGAGACCCGCCAGTGGCTCCAGACATATCTACGACCAGCACTCGACAGCGCAGGCTACGACTTGGGGTTTGTGGCGAAAGCACGAGACTTTGTGGTTGCCGTGGGCTTCAAATATGCCTCAAGTACCGATGCCGATCTACTACGCAGCCGCCAGGCGAATTCCAAGTTGGCCATGGGGTGGGTATTGAAGGTGTACTTGGGCGACAGCGACGCCTTGCAATTGATCGGATTCGACGATTTCAGAGACAGCCACGTGCATGCTGAACGAGTCCGTTTTGTGGAACGCAACGCTGTCAGCATTCTACGAGAGTGGGCAGTTCAACAGCCGATGGAGTTTTTTGCTCAAGTTGACGTTCAGCTTGTGAATCCTAACCGGCGGCACAAGGCTGTGACGCTTCTTAGCCAGCTGGTCAACCAGGCGGCACTGCAACTTCACCGGATGGTGGATCTGCCTGTTTTCCGGACTTTGCTCACGCTGCTCGCATTTGACTTCAGTGAAGCGCTTCTAAGCCTGGCGCTCTGCACGATTCTGATGGTCGTGGCCAAGGCGTGCCACAAGCTTGTGCCATTGTTGCCCGACTTGTATTTTGTCGTGTTTCGCTTGGCGGGGTGGGCTGAGTTAAGTGATTTCATTCCCGACAGGGAAGAGCACGTAGCGCGCTATTTGAAACGTACGGGCTCACGTCACGAGATTGTCCCAAGCGATCTGCAGGGCTCGGTGATGTTGTCGGCGATTTTCTGCGACGGCCACTTTGACGTCCTGTTCTTGCTCACCATCTTGTATGGATTGTTCCCCCAGAACACGCTCGAGTTCGCAAGGCAGCCGTTGCTGTGGTGGAGCAAGCATCCGCCATCCATTACACTGTACGAGTACTTGAAATCTCAAGACGCTGCGTTGGTGGAACTGGGTACCAATTGTGCTGATTTGGTGGGCTCTGAGATCCGAGCAGTATGCCGCAGCCTCTTGATCCATCCCAACGTTGTAAGAGGAATTCTGGTCAAACAAGAAGAGGAGGATCCGCTCAGGTGGATTATTGATGGTGTGGACGGCGACGTTGGTGAGAACGAGGTGCTCAATGCGTGCCTCGGCTTGAACCCAAGCATATTGCCGCGAGAGCTGCCTCCACAGAAGTTCGAAACACTCAAATCCCAGGAGGAAGTTCTGAGCCCTACAATCCATCCGGCAGCCACGCCGGGTGCAGCATCGCCGAGTCAGCAGCCCCTATCCGCCAACGATGCTTTTTACCCTGGCGGTCACATGGCTCTCAAACGGCTCTCCATCGTGCCAACGACTCTCAAACTCGAAAACAAAGGAGGTGCCGACTCTCGCGTGAATTTTCGCTCTGTTGATTTTGGCAAATCTCGCAAGGGCAGTACGGAATGGACCAAAGATGCCGTGGACCACAACTCACTAGATGCCATTCGCGAGCTCATGGGAGCCCACGAGAAGCTTTTCCAGCTCAACTCGCCTGTAGAGCGGCCAGATACCGCTACTGGCAAATTCCTGGCCGTCGTCTCCCATAGTACAGCGTCCGACATGCTCAGTCGCCAGCTTCTCCATGAGAAGGGCGCCGACAACGTCCACGATGAGACGACGTCATCCTCATCTGCGGCAGCTTCCACCATTGGAGCATCTTCGACTACGCCGCCATTCTCTAGCGGCTCCGCGCTCGAGTTCTACCAGCGTGAGTTGCTACTCATAAAGAACGAGATGGAGTTCACCAGCTATGTCAAACACCTCCATCGGTTCAATTTCCTCCAGCTCAAGCTACGTTGCAGTCTCCAGCTGCGGACGGCCCAGGCTGCCGCCGAGGAGGCAAGCCGCTCAGCTGTTCTTGCCGAGGAGCACCTAGCGGCCGTTGCTGCTCTCGATTTGCTTCGCGATCGTCATGAACAGGCGATGAAAAAGAAAGACGAGGATATCTCCAAAGTCGAGGCAAGCCTTCACGAAGCCCACGAGGCTGCACGCGCGGCCCGCCTTCGTTTCGCTGATATGGAGGTTCGGCTCTCGGACCTCACTGCCAGAGACACAGCCACTCGCCAGCAGCTTGCAGACATGCAACGAGAGCTTGAGAACGCCAGGTCAGACAATATTCAGTTCAAACGAGCTTCCACCAACCACAACAACATCAACATCAACGCCGGCGCATCGGGTCCCGTCCAGGGCCCCCCGTCGCCGCCAGCGTCCCCCGCGTTGGTGTCTCCGATCGTTGATCCGTTCGAGAAGGAAAAGATGGCTCTCCGCGCCGAAATCGAGCGACTCCGCGCCGAAAACAGCACTCTTGCGCTGGAGAAGTTGCGGGCTCGTCACCGCGCCGAGCTTGACGCGTCCACCCACGAAGCCCGACTTGCGGCCGCCAAGAACGACGCCGTTGAGGCGGTCAGAGAGCAAACGGCGGCCTACGAGCGCCGACTACGCGACGCCGAGCGTGTGGCTGCGAACTACGAGGCGCTCCTTGAAGCCAAGGATGTCCGGCTTGCTCAGCTTGCGACGGCCGCAGCCACGCCGGCCTCCGAACATCTGGCGTGGTTGATGACCAACGCCCGTCCGCGGTTGGGAGACGAGAGAGACAGACCGCCGCCGCAGCTGCTGCTGCTGTCCGGCTCAATCGCGCGCATCCCGCAGCGGCCGCCGCTGACGCCCATCATCCGCGGCCGCGGCGGCTACCAGAAACGGTCCCGGCGTGGTGGCTAGCCTCTGAGAGGCACGGGTGCGGGCGACGGGTTGCTGCACGTGATCCGTAGCACGTGTTGCTCGCATTGTTTCCACCGCGCGGCCACGTTACCCAACTCCATGTCTCTGCAACTCCGCAAACGAGGGAAAAAGCCGGCGCCCGTAGCCGGGGCATCCGAGGCTGTGCTCGATCAGCAGGCGAAACGTGTGGTCTCCACGGACTCCGCTCGCAACCATTACATCGCGCTCACCGTCATTACCATCGTGGCCGCGTACTTGCGGTTCCGGATTCTTGGAACTCCCGACAAGGTGGTGTTCGACGAGGTGCATTTCGGAAAGTTTGCCTCGTACTATTTGGAACTGACCTACTTCTTTGACTTGCATCCTCCGTTTGCCAAACTCTTGATTGCCCTTGCAGGTTGGCTTGTCGGCTACGATGGAAAATACAAGTTCGACACCATTGGCGAGAACTACTCAGACAACAATGTGCCCTACATTGCCTACCGCACGTTCATCGCGCTTCAGGGCACTGCTGTGGTTCCTGTGATGTACTTGACCATGCAGACCTTGGGTTTTACCATCCCCGCCTGCGTGTTGGCTTCATCGATCGTGTGCTTTGATAATGCTCAGATTGTGGACTCCCGATTGATTTTGTTGGATGCCACTTTGATCCTAAGCGTAGCCTGCACAATGTTGGCCTACGCCAAGTTCAGCACCTATCGTACTGCACCCTTTTCCAAGAGCTGGTGGGTCTGGTTACTGGCTACAGGCGTCAGTTTGGCCTGCGTTATTTCCACAAAGTACGTTGGTGTTTTCACCTATTTCACTATTGGACTTGCCGTGATCTACGAACTCTGGTACTTGCTTGATATCAAGAAGGGTCTCACGATCGAAGAAGTTGCCCAGCACTTCTTTGCGCGTTTCCTCACCTTGATTATTGTGCCTTTCATCATTTACTTGTACTGGTTTTACGTGCATTTCTCGACTCTTTACAAATCCGGCCCCGGTGATGCCTTCATGTCGAGCGAATTTCAGGAATCGTTGGCCGAGTCTGCACTTGCTAAAGAAGCCAGAAACGTAAACTACAACGACATTATCACCATCAAGCATAAGGACACCGATGCATTTTTGCATTCTCACACCTACGTCTACCCCTTGAGGTACGAAAACGGTCGCGTTTCGTCCAACTTGCAGCAGGTCACTTGCGTGTTTGACCAAAATGGCAAGGAGGTGTCTGATCTCATGTCGCAGTGGCAAATTGTGCCTGGAAAGGACACCACTGGCTCGGCTGTTTACACCAACGATATCATTCGGTTTAAGCACGTCGGCACTGGTGGTTACTTGTTGGCTCATGACGTGGCTTCGCCATTGAAGGCCACCAACGAGGAATTCGTCGTAGTGCACGGCGATGCCGCAGAGGAGCGGTACGGAGAGACGTTATTCCGCTTGCGTTTCGCCGAACCCGGTAAGAGCAACCAGAACAAGAAAAAAAGAGTGCAAACTAAAGGCACGCCTTTGAGGATTGTCCATGTGGATACGGTGGTTGCCATGTGGACTCATGATGATGAGCTCTTGCCTGACTGGGCTTTGGAGCACCAGGAGGTCAGCGGAAACAAGAAAGTACAGGACAAGGACAATATCTGGACTTTCGACGCCATCACTAACTTGGCCCCCGAGGACCCCAGAAACGTGTATGTTCCCAAACAAATCAGGACAATTCCATTCTTGAAAAAATGGTGGGAATTGCAGGGGTTGATGTTTTTGCACAACAACAAATTGTCTTCCGAACATCCTTTTGCTTCGCAGCCTGACGCCTGGCCCCTTTCCCTTTCCGGAGTTTCGTTCTGGAACGACAACGATCTGAAACAACAGATTTTCTTCATTGGTAATGTTGTCGGCTTCTGGATCGAGGTTGGTTTCCTTGCGGTATATGTTGGCTTTGTGCTTGCCGATCTCATCACTTCTAGAAGAGACGTTCATATCTTGAGCAAGAAGTCCCGCTCCAGACTCTATCACACGCTCGGCTTCTTGTTCGTCGGGTGGGCTGCGCATTATTTCCCCTTCTACTTGATGAACCGTCAGAAGTTCTTGCATCACTACTTGCCTGCGCATTTGATTGCGGCTCTCTTCACTGGTGGCTTCGCTGAATTCTTGTGCTCCAACAGAACGGCGGCTGTCAGACGTGGTCTCGCGCCCGGTGCAGTTGACTCCACCAAGTTATGGGCGTTGACTGCGGTCCTCGTTGCTGCAATGGGTTGGTTTTTGTGGTATTTCAGGGCTATCACTTACGGCAACTTCTCCTTGGAGCCCGCGGAGATTGCGAAGAGGCAGTGGTTGGATATCACATTGCACTACGCCAAATAGTGCGTTCGTCCCTTATACATATCCTACAACACCAAAAAAAGACATTTTCTTTCTGAATTCCAACAGTTGCTACTCCCTTACCTCTCATTCCCTGTTCCTCAAAGGTCTCTCCTCATTGCCTGCACAGTGTCACCATAATTAGAGATGCTAGTGAAATCATTTTTAGAAAATGCCAGGCCCGTGATTGGCAACGGTGGTCTGTTGCTCAGGCTCGTAACTGGAAATCAGTCCGCAGACATGGACTCGGTCGTCAGTGCAATCGCCTACGCTTTCCTCTTCCACACGAGGTATCCCGAAGAGCCACCATACTTTCCATTGGTAAATATTACAAAAGATGAGTTGCGGCTTAGACGAGACATTGTTCTTCTTTTGAAAGCACACTCAATTACCGAGGATCATTTGCTTTTTTTAGACGACCTTGACGTTCTGGCATCTTTGCAATTGGTATTGGTGGACCATTGTGGATTACAGGGAGACACTTTAATCGATCTTTATGAAAAAAAGAAGATTGAAGTTGTTGGAATTATCGACCACCATGCCGACGAGCATAGATTCACACTGGCTAATCCGCGGATTATCAGAACCAATGGCTCGTGTTCGTCGTTGGTTTTTAACTACTGGCATGAGCAATTGAGGAGCAAGAACGTTGATCTCTCAGAGATTGTTTCGCTTTTGTTGGGACCATTACTTATTGATACGACCAACTTGTCTGCCAAGGTCGAAGAAGGCGATGAGAAGGCATTCGCCCAATACAAGAGTATCTTGGAGGCGGGCCCTATTGCGCTCGAGAATGCCACCTATGCGGGAACAATTGATCCATATAAAGACTTTTACAAGCAGCTCAAGACTGCTAAGAAAGACTGGGCCGGCTTTTCCTTCCATGATGTACTCCGCAAAGACTACAAGCTGTTCGACTTCAATGGCTATCGGTTTGGATTCAGTTCTTGCGGAAAATCAATCTCTTGGATTCTCTCCAAGTTCTCAGAGGAGGAGATTGTGAAAACGCTCCTCACTCTCAAGCGGGAAGCAAGACTTGATGCAATAGTAATCACCACTTCGTACACACAGTCGGAGAACGAGCAGTATACGCGTGAGTTCTGTTTTTATACGTCTGATGACAAGCTCAAAGACCTAGCTCAGTACTGTACTGTTTTGGATCTTGACCAGGATATCTACAACAAGAAGGACGTCAGTGGCCACTTAGAACTGATCAACAAACAGTTATTCTTCGCTGTCCACAATCAGAAAAACTTGGGCGCCTCTAGGAAGCAAGTTGTTCCTGCTGTGCAGCAGGCTGTGGAGAAGTACATTCTGTAGAGGTGAAAGCTAGGGCACACCTGAGGACATGCTATATGCTATATTTCTATGCTGTATTATGCTAATGCTATGCAGGTGCCAAAAACGAAACGTTTGAGGTCACGCCTTCTTCCATGTTGACCTGTCGCTCCTCCTGCGGCAAAGCCATGTTGATGGACTGGAGTTCATGGGAAAATGCCATGAATACATCGTCAGGTACTGTAAGAACCTCATCATTCTCGCGCCTTGCGTTCTCATTATACAATATCTTCATGCAGTCACTGAGCTGACGGTCCCCTACTGTTACCAGGAGCCCTAAGTTGGTGACCCACGCGTTGATCGCTTTAGTAGATTCCTTGTTCTCTATCCGAATGTTGCGTGTTCCCGACGAATTGATCTTGCTCAAGATAGAGGCGTGGACGTACGCATACGTTGGATATGTCTCCCGGGTTTCGCCATGTGTGAGTAAAAGTCTCCATTTCCAGAGCTTGACGCAGGACTCCCCAACCACTTCCCCCAATTGCGACCCACAACTACAGAGAGATTGGCTGGAATTCATGAGTAGGTAGGTGTCCCCCACATTGACTTGTCCCTCTTTGGGATATAGTTTTGTGTTGTAGTTCTTATCAGTGTGATTGTGGTGGTCCTCGTGTGGTTTATGGCAGTGCCAAAAGTCCATCAACTCGTGCCAGAATTCTGATGGCATGTCCATGAATTTAGTGTTAGCAGAGTCTATGATAACTTTTCCACATGAGGCACATGTAAATTGAAACTCATTGATTCTCTGTGCGTTCTGTGGGGTTTTCCTTTTGAGGTCCAGAACAGACCAAAGCGGCTCTGCAGCAGATTCCATGAAGTTAAAATGTGACTTTCCGGATTGTTTTAGTGATATCCGTACCCTGAGGACGTTCCCATTGCGACTAAGACCGCATACTTTGGCATCCTGAAGGTCGAGGTTCTGCGGTAGTGTAACGGCGTGCGTTTGGCCAGTTTGTATGAGGAGGTTGTGATCTTTGATACCTATAGCATTGATTGCTTTTTCGCTATCTGAAATTTCTGCCACCACTGAGAGCTGGCTGAGTGATGGGAGATATTCTGTCAAGAACATGTGGTCAAGGTGCAGGTCCGATGAACGTGGATTCGCCAAGAGGGAAGCGTATCAGTCTATTCGGAGCCTGAGAGCCCCCCTTTTTGAAATTTATTTTATCTACTGTGACTTATTTAGCTGAATTTATTGCCAGAGGCATTCTATAAGCAACCGGAAACTGCAAATGGCGGCAAGACTGTCACTGAAGGTAGTGCCAGACTAGCCGTTTTACAGGGTAAAGACTGTATGAGTGACCGTCTCGTTGGCCAATCTCTTTGCGCGCTCACGCTGATTGGGTATGGTATTCAATAACTCACTCCAAGAGTAAGTCAATGTAGAAGGAGATACTGAGTCTCGTCAACAAGGCATATAAACGCACCTCCAATAAATAAAACACGAGGCCCAAGAACGGAGGTCAGAAATTTGAGACACCTATCTTACTAGATTCACCTCGGGCTTCAAAGGATAAGGAGGATCTCCCGTGCTGGCTGCACGCCTGCGTGAGCCTCGCTTCTCCACCTCAAACCGTTCCAGATCGTCGGAGGAAATCAGAGAGGCATAGTTTACCGAACGGGCCGGACGTGGAGCCCTGGAATAGTACTCTCTGTTGTCTGACACAGAGCGGTACTCACCGTAATGCATACCATCTGGGGGACTGGCAACCCGTGGCAATTGAGGAAGTTTGCGAGTCGGTTCGGGGCTTCTAACTTGTGGTCCAGGATCAGAAAGCTTCCCAAAGAGCGACCTGCACTGCTGGTAGCGGGCATTTAGCTCTACCGGCGAGTCCATGTAGCAGAAAAAGCCCCCCATGAGCTGAAGAAACGACACACGACGCGACGTCAGTAAAGATCTGGCAAATTCCGCATTGAATTGCAATAGCTCCCGAAAGGGCGAGATCTTCCGCGGAAGCAATCGCATCACGCCCTGGGCCACGGGATTGCGGGCTACAAGTGTGACCATCATGGGGTCGATGAAGCGGACGTCAAGTTCCGAGACGGAACTGACGCCTGTAGTTCTTCTCAAGATGTCTGGACCAAAAAAATGGGACACCACTAGGCAACCATGGCCATAAAACAGCCATACGTTAAAAGCCGCCGCAACAATGGCCACGAACATGGCCAGACCGCCAAGATAGACAGAGAAGAACGATTGGATATTAGAAATCGTAGCATACACCAACCAGTAGGTGAGAAGGAATTGGCTATTTTCGGGCCGCTTCATGGCCCGTATCGATAGTAGAAGTGGGCCCCAAAAGGTGAGGAGCGATAGAAGCGGCAACACTAGGAATAGCATGGGGGCTCAATGGATGCGGAATGGATTGGAAGCAGTTGCGGTGTTTTCTTGATATTTTCTTCTGTGTCTTTCGGAGCAGAAAAAAAAAGTGGTTGATCAACTCCTTTTTTTCTCTTCCACAAACCGCCTGCGGTTCAATAGCGTCTCGGAGATAATGTTGCAAAAACGGCCGAGTAATGACCCTGCGAGGGTGCGCGATGACGTCGTGTTTGGAACAACCGCAATATACGAGTAGCTAAGTTAACCTGCACGGCAATTGAGCTCACTTCGCAAATTCGGCAGGAAGCCTAGCTTAAACCTGGGTATTTTTTTCCGTATTTGGATTGAGTCTGCGTACCTTTTATGGGGCTTAGAATGGCTTACTACTCCTGTATTGGTGTGCTCGGAAGGAATGGCTCATTCGGTGCTCCCTGAAACAAAGAGTGGCCCGCGAACCTGTATGAAGGGTCTGGAACTCTTATGTGCGACGAATTGGGATCATGCGTGTCTTGAATTGGATACTCTGAGCCGCTCCAAAGGAGGCATAGGCAGTCTTGTTTCAGGATACATCCCGGTTGAAGCGACGGCGCTTTAGGTGACGGCGTTAAGGCGGCGACGATGATGTGAATCACAATTAAATTGGCGATTCTTGATATTTTGCTCATGATTTCCAAGCTTGAATTTTTATTTCGTAATTCTTCTCCAACTCGTATTTCAGATCAGCCCAGATCTGTTCTCAATATTTTTGGTAATCGCAAGGGACACGCGATTTTGGTGAGAGAGTTGGCTCGCCAAAAAAGAATGAACCGCCCCATCAAGATTCTAAAACTGCCCCGTTAGCCGTCTTCGTCTCTTTTACTCAATACAACATTCTCCTCCAAATTTCTACTTCATTTGACGCTCCCCGTTGTTGTCTTCCTCCCCCATCTTCTCTTCTCACGCGTCGCGTACCTCACCATGGAAGACAATCTTGGCCTCAATCAGCAGCTCCGGCTCGGGCGCGTGTCCAAGATCCCCAAAATAACAGATGAGCTCATCTTCGACAAAAACAGAGGCATTCCTCAGATCATTGCTGCGTATCCCAAGGTGGCCAAGGCCCTCAAACGAAGCGACAAGAAGCTTGCCAGCAGACTCGAGAAAGAGGCGCCCCACGGCACGAAAAAACACGCAATCATCGCAGACCACGAGCACCAAAACCTCGGTCACGTGCTCGAGCACTACCAGCTTTGGTGCCACGGATTCTTTCCCCGGGCCAACTTCAGAGATTGCATCCAGCTTCTTCGCCGCTACAAGTCCGCCAGACTCCGAGAATACCGCAGAGAACTCATAGCCAGCGAGATTAGACGCTTGAAGATCGAGAAAGGAATCATATCTGAAGAACCTGAAGAAGCTCCACCCGACATCGATGACGACCTATACGAGCCACCGCTGAACCAGCCGCGAGACGACCCTGAGCATGACAGCGAGGACGACTGGGGATTCTTGCTGAGACGGAGACCAAACAACTTGTTTGTCGGTGACGATGATGACGACGAGCCTACAGTTGCGGCGCCAGTTCCTCGTCAAACTTTGGCCGGCCCAGAGCCAGAAGACGAATATCCCGACTTGGACGATTTTGACGAGCACGAGGCAGAACTAGCTGCGATGCAAGAAATGGGTCTTTGAATAAATTCCGCGAGCTCTGAATTAGTCTGCCTCGGGGGTCATTTCAAGTAGGCGTGGCGAACGAGCCTGGCGTGATCAAACACTCGAGACACGGTCTTGGTGTCAAATTTCCCCAGCAACGACCGGCTGAGCGCACAAATCAAAAAGCCGCCCGTTCTCTTGTATACCTCGATGTTTCCTGCCTTGGATGGTGCGGTTGAGCGCTTGACAAGTTTAGCGGGTGCCCGATGGAAGGGCATCAAGATGCCGTCCTTGTACACGGCATTGCTGCGCCTGTTCTTATAGAAAACGCCATAGTCCGTGCTCATTGCCAGCACAAAGTATCTCTTGTCGATGCTGACTTTTTGAGTGCTGGCATGATTCGTGCCCAACATCCGGTTCTGCACTACCGTGGAGTCGTTACCGGCGGCCGTGACTTTTCTTAGTCGCCGGGCGTGCTTGAAGCCCTGCAAGTTGATTTTGCTTTGGTCGCGTGGAAACAACGTTTCGGCGAGCATGTATACCTCTGCTATTCTTACCTCAATAACACATACGAGATCGCAGCGAACCTCAGCAGCGACGGCCCTGGAGATTATGGCAGCGGCCAGGTTAAGTGACGCTGATTCTGTGATGCGACACAAAATTGCTGCGCTCGTAGCTGCATCGAGCTGATACTCGTCTCTGCTTTGGTCCTCATCTGGCGCCGAATACGTCAGACTTTGGGAGTAGGGCGAGCCGGACCCGTCACGCTCGTAGACCATCATGCTCTTCGACTGCGTTGTTGCTCGGCCTAGTTGTAGCAGAAGCTGCGCTAATTCAAGATCTACCGAGTTTTTGCGGCTCATCATTTTGCTGGCCCGCTCTTCAAGAATCTTGTCATACGGAATCTCGAGGCACCGCATGAGTGAGTCGGCCAATCGCTCCAAAGTCAGCAGATGGCGCTCAGAGAAAGCAACTCGTGGCTTCTCGTCGAAAATGGATAGCGCCCCAATGCTGTGCCCGTTGGGTGCAACTAGACTTACTCCGCAATAGAAGCGAATTCCTGCCCTGCGCACGAAATCGTTGCCTACGGTTCGCCAGTCTTCCTCTGTGTCCAAAATCGTGAGCGGTCCTTTACTGAGAATCACATGGCCATCGAGCAGGTAACTTCTGGGTACTTCCTGAAACCCCAAATGCATCTCGTGCTTGAAGGTGACCTTGGAGTGGACCACCAACGAGACGCTGATTCCTCGCACGCCAAGTTCTTTGTTGTATCTTCCCAATGCTGCGCGGAAAAGCTCCCTGTCATTCCAGTGTTTGAGTTTCGAATACTCCTCTGCTGTCTTGTCGCGAGTTTTTTCATTGTAGCTCAGGGGAGGGAAAAATAATCCCGGCCTTCGTGATTCTGGGCATTTGATTGTACTCAAATCCCATGTGCCCTGTTAGTTAGCATCCACTCAGCGGATTATCCCGGCAATGGCAGTCCACATACTTTCAGATATTCGTCAACAAAATGGGCCATGGTAAGAGGAATCGGTGCTAAACACGACGCACTGTATGGAGCAAGCATACCTTCAGCGCCATTGCCTTCTCTGGTCCGGGAAAGTTCGACATGTCTCGCTTCTCGTGCCATTGTGCTTTGCAGATTCGCACCCGTTTTGTGAAAGACGAGGTTACATGCTCCGAATATCATGAAGAAAACTTTACACAATTCTCATAGCCGTGCTTCATTCTATGCTTATTCATTAATACCGCTAATCCTTCTTCTCGTCCTCCTCCACGATCTTGTCCAAGCTCTCGCTCTTTGCCCGTTCGGCCTCTCTCTCCTGCGCCAACTTCTCTTCCTCTAACGACAACCGCAAGGCCAATGCCAAGTCTGGATCCATGTTGGCGTCAACGCCACCCATGCCAAACATGTCGCCACCGTCGCCCATGTCGAAACCTTCCTCGACCAAAATAGGCGAGGTAGCAATTACCTCATACAACAAACGGGGCCCGGGAGGAATGGTCACCAAGTGAGAATTGTCGTGATTATTCACAGCTGCAATGAACTTCTCCAACTTGGCAGTGTTGACACTCTCTTCACCGAAATTGATCACGTCGACGGCCACGTTGTTCTTCTTCATTTTCTTTGCGAGCTTTTCCAAATCCTTCTCGGATTCTTTGATCGGGCTTCCTGCGAAAAGAACAATTCGCTGACTTTGAACCTTGTTCTGACGGTGCTTCAATACCAACGCCGCAACCTGAACGCCACTGGAGAAATGGTTGTCGCCACTAATTTTGGTGCCATGAACTCCCAGCAAAATCTTACCGAAATCCGTGGTAAGCGTCGAAAGAACTTGGGGGCCACCGCCGCCGTACGACAATAATCCAACCGTATTCTCAGGGTTGGAGTTGAGTTTGTTCTGGAAGATGAATTCGGTGGCCGTAAGTTGCGCATCATATCGAGTAGTTAGATAGTCTCCATTTCTCATATATTCGGAATTATCAATAGCAATCACAGTAGCCTCTAGAACCATGGTGAGTGATGTCTGTTTTATTCAAGTGCCACCCTCAGTGTGTGGAGTTGAAGTAGTCGTGTGCACACCACCACATATCGCGAGGCCATATCAACAACTTCTGCTGAGAAATGAGCAGAGGAACTCCTTAGCGTGGTCATTTTGATTTAGTTCACGTCTATTATGGGTCTCACAAGAGAAGAGAAGTTGCAACTTATACGCGATCTTGAAACTCTAAAGGTTAGACAACTGAATGCTCTCAGAAAGGATGCATCCAAAATTGCACTCAAATGTGAAGGAGATGTTGCTCGCAGGCTCAAGAGAGTAAGTATGACACTTCGTAAGATCAAGCTTGGCCAGGTGCTCGATTTGGAGCGAGAACGCGGTCCGACCGTCGCAGAACTCCGACGTCGCTACGGAAAAAGGGTTGAGAAGCGGTAAAGATTCTACAGCTGAGGCAGGGTTCATGGTGTATTTAATGCAATAAATTATTTGGTCTAAGCATCCTCTGGGATACCCTCGTGGAAGTACTTGCCCTCTGTTGTCTCGGCGATAACGCCAATACGAATGCAGTAGTCTCCGAAGGGCTCGTTTTCTTTTCTCTCCAACGACCATTTCTTGAACAAGGGCAACAAGATGTCCAAAATCTCGTCTTCTTTGATCGAGTAACGGAAGATCTTGTTCAATCTTTGTCCATGGTGGCCACCTCCCAACATCAAATTGTAGGCGCCAGGGGCTTTACCCACCAAGGCAACCTCGGCCAACCAAGGACGAGCGCATCCGTTGGGACACCCAGTCATTCTCATGACAACGGAGTCGTGTCTTAAGCCGTAGGTCTCCAATGCGTTCTCCAACTTCGTGATCAACTCAGGCAAGTAGCGCTCAGACTCAGCCATTGCCAAGCCACAAGTGGGGAGAGCCACACAAGACGAAGATGCCAATCTCAATCCCGAGAACTCCGTGTTATCTAACTTGAACTCGGCAAGAAGGCCCTTGACCGCATCCAAGTGGTCGTCAGAGATCTTGGAGAGAACGAGATGTTGGTTACCCGTGAGTCTGAACTCACCAGAAGCATTATTGTCGAGCAAGTACTGGGCAATCTTCTTCAAACCGGTCTTCTGGGGCAACTCGGAAGTGTCTTCAATACGACCGTTCTCGATGAACGCGGTGAAGTGGTTCAAGCCAAACTCGTCTTTAACCCAGCCGAAGTAGTCAATGTTGCTCTTGATCTCGAATGCTTTCGCGGTCTCGAACTTCTCGCCCCAGTACTCCTCGACCTTCAGCCTGAATTCGTCAACACCCATGTCGTCAATGGTGTACTTCAAACGGGCATGCTTTCTGTTGGTTCTGTCACCGAAGTCTCTCTGCACCAACATGATGTTCTCACACGCAATGTGAACCTTGTCTGCCGTAACGAACCCCATCATAGAACCAGTACGAGGGTAGGTCTTGACGTTATTGTGAGTGGAACCCATACCTCCACCAGCAAGAACGTTGAATCCGATAACTTTATTGTCTTCAACAATGGCAATCAAACCGACATCGTGAGCGTAAACGTCCACGTCGTTGTAAGGTGGTACGGTGATGACAATCTTGAACTTTCTGGGCAAGTAGGTGGGGCCGTACTGTGGCTCATAGTCAACTAAGGCGTTACCGGCCACCATTGTCTTCTTCTTCTTGGGTCCATCTTTGCGGTTCGCCCACACTTCCAGATCGCCAGGCTTGTCGCCCTCATCAGGTCCTTCCAACCAGATCTCGTGGTAGGCAGTGGTATGAGGCAACAAGTACTCAGAGATCAAGGAACCCACATCGGCAATTTGCTTGTGCACAGTAGCGTTGCCTGGCAATGCCGACAACATGACGTTTCTGTTGACATCACCACATGCAGCCAAGGTGTCCAATAAAGTTGCATTCATACCTCTGATGGCAGGTTTCAAATCGTGCTTGACGATTCCGTGTAACTGGAAAGTGGCTCTGGTGGTGATTTTGAGGGTACCATTACCTCTGACGTCCGCAAGCTCATCCAATCTCAAGTATTGGTTGGGGTTGGCTGCACCTCCGGGCAATCTGAGACGCACCATGAACGAATAAGCAGGTTCCTTGCCCTCACTCTTACGCTGATCACGGATATCACGGTCGTCTTGCATGTAGATACCGTGGAATTTGGTCAATTGCTGATCAACGGCACTAATGGCACCAGTAGACTGGTCCTGGAGACCTTCGGCGATGGTGCCTCTCAAGAAGTCCGAACCGATCTTCATATCTTCGTTGGTCAAAGGTTTGGGCTCCTCAGCACCTTCCACGTTGTCAACACCCAAGGCCTTCCAGATCTTGGGGATCCATTCGTCGTAACCGGTGCTGAATCCGTCTGGGTCCTGATCGTCACCTAATCCAAGGTCTGCCATCTCAACACCTCCATACAACGTGAATTTGGCATACAAGTCAATAGCAGGCTTGTTGTAGTAATGCTTGTCCTCTTTACGAGGCCAGTACTTGGAGTCACCCAATCCGAAGACCGAGAACTTAATCAGCGACAAATCCAAATCCTGCTGTTGTTTCAACTCGTCCCAGAATGCTTTTCCATTGTTGGGAATCTCACCCTGGCCAGCTGTAGAAGTCACAAGAATCACATTGGTTTCGAGGGGCAAGTCCTCAACGGAGATGTCGTCCATAGAAAGCGCCACGGACTTCAAGCCTCTCGCCAAAGCCTGTCTGTTGATCTTCTTTGCCAAAGCCTCGGCGCTTCCTCCGTCAGAAGCGAATCCAATGGTGAGTGGCGGACCAGACAAACCCTGAAGCAATTGCTTATAGGACTCGTCCTCAATACGTGCCTGATTCTTCTTGAAGTCTCTGTTCGCGGAAGCGCTCAAGTTACGCAGAAGCTGGGGGTTTTTGGCAGCCAAGAGGGTCAATTTGTTCTCGCGATCCAAGAACTCTCTCAACTGATTTCTCAAAGAAGACGAGTCTAGTTTGAAACGCAAGTTGGAGTCCTCAATGGAAGGGTCGAATCGGTACAATGGCCAGTAACCCGAATCCACAGCGGCTTTGGTCTCTTTCAATATCGACAACACGGAGTCATTTTCCGACTTGTAGGGTAAGTAGGCCAAAACGACAGAGGGCCCGTCGAAGTTCTCTGCCTCGATAAACGCCTGCAACACCTGCGTATAAGAAGAGTAAATGGCCACGGAGGCAACGTAACAGTTCCCGAAGTTCATGGCGTACAAGCCAGCGTCCTTCTTGCGCAAGACGTTCTGCTTCTTGTCGCCGTAGGGCTCAGAATCGATGATCAACATGTTGATGTTCTGGTTCAGCGAGATGACGCTATGGAAACCAGATGCACCCAAATCATAAGACCATGCGTCCGATCCCACAAGCCAGTTGGACTTGACGTCAAGTGAATTACTGAGTTCCAAGATCTCGTTGGAAGCTGCCGACTGGTCTGCCTTCAACGCAGCCTTGAGTTCGGCAACTTTCGCGAAAGGCTTACCCTGCTTAGCACTCACAATCCACTGGGACAAAAGCTCGACTAGTTGCTCTCTGTTGTTTGGGTTGAACGCAGCCTTCTGCACAGCAGAGGTAGCCAACTTCAACAAAGAGTTCTGCTGCTCCTGAAGGTAGAGAAACTCACCGAAGCCGAACTCGGGATTCGTTGAGCTACCGGCCGAAGTGGCAGAAAGGTCGTTGAGAATGTGGGTGTTGCTGTTGACTTGGGCCAACATCTTGAGGTAGGCCTGCTCCAAATCATAGACCTTCTTCACACCGGCGTCCCTTTCGTCCAACTTGGTCTTGCGTGACTTAGTGGTGAAATTTATGAGCTTACCAAACGACAAGTTTTGCACTGGACTCTCTGATCTGGTGTTGGACAACACGTTGTGAAGCACCGATTCCGCAGTGTCTGGCGTCACCGATCCAAGCTTCGCACCCACAATCTTGGTGAAGTTCTTGAGATACTGAAAGCTGGAGTATGTCTTGAAGAACTCCAAGAGGAGCAGAGAGAATCCGCTGACTTTGGTGACCTGTTCGAGCAAAGTGAGGGTCTCAACGGAGGAGGGAATTAAAGACAAGAGGGCCTGTACGTCGAAAGGCTGGAACACTTGAACGGAGATGAGAAGCGCACGCTGAGCATTTGCAGCAGCGATAAGCTCTGGCGATGCGTGTCCCAAGAGGACTATGGCATCTGTAGGCTTCGATACCTTCTTGTTAAGTGCCACGAAGGACGAAATCGAGTACGCTGCAAGCGCATCCTCCACAGTGTCAATTCCATCAGCAATGGAAACACTGCTGAGAGTGGCCGCCTCGTTGTTGGGGTAATAGAAGTGAATTACCGTACCTTTGGCGCCGGAGGAGTAAGCATGTGCAGCCTCGGCATGGCTAACAACATCGTCTGCGATGTTGGAGACAAAAATTGGGTAGTTCAAGCCGGAAACAGCCAGCACAACCTCGTAATCGAACGAGGAAAGTTCCACATGAATCACCACAGATGCCTCCTTGAAAGCAGCCAATGACAAGAAGGGCAAATTAGCGAACAAAGTAGACGAGTCGGTGATGACAGTGACGCTCGCACTCAGCTCTGGGTCCTGCTGCTGCTGCTGTTCAAGAAAAGAAGCAACAAGCAGCAAAGGCTCGGCAGCTTCTAATAGCGGAGTCGATTCTGGAAGATATTGTACGAACGCAGACTGGGTAGCCTTAGAAGGCAGTGTGACAAACACGTCCGCGCCCGACGCCGCCACCACTGCTGCGATGGCCTCTGTCTGACTGACGGCCATTTTTCAAGCTAGTGAGATGTAAAAAGTGACCTGGTTGTGCAACAGAAGTAGTATCCGCTCACTATGTGGAGATGCGTGTATCTAGGCCCCACACCTGCATATAGACCACTGCTGCAAAATTTGCTCTTGAGTAATCTCACGTGCCGCGCGATAATAGATTTGGCCTAGTGCTCATTGGGTAGTGGTGACGAGAGGCGATGGCGACACCCACGTGATATCACGAGCTGGCACGGTCACGGGATGATAATATGTAGAGCGCTTTGGGCTTCTGATCGCCGCATGACGCCGAACCGGCCCACTGACTTTGCACCCGTGCCTCCGAGTAAAACACCCGTACATCATAAAACACCTGTACACCTCAAATTTCGTACTTTAATTAACATCCGTACATCCCCGAACACCCGTGCCGCACTCGGCCACTTCGCCGTGCTCGCCGTGATCCTGCGCCTTCTGCTCAAAAGACTCAAGTAATTAATCCTGCGCACCTGCTGTCCGTGAATGCCACCTCGGCATGGTAGCTGTCCGTGAATGCAACCTCGGCATGGTAGCTGTCCGTTCTCCGCACCGGGTCGCTAGAATCCTGACGACGGAGTGGTGGCACCTGAATGTATTAAAAATACATTTGACTCAAAACATCGCAACTTTTCACCCTTCACAGTGGGATTGTAAGCGAGATCAGCGAAGCCTCATGTGGGTATGCACGTGTCTCCTCGTGCATTGCATCGTGCGCCGCGCCCCTCGCGGTAGTGAGGGCGCCCTAGCATAGCCAAAAGTGTAGCCAGTCTAGGAAACGATGGCCCAAACCGGACAGACCGCGCATCTCGCTACAAGACACAAGGAGCATCTCAAAGATTTATAGAGATTATGTATTATCGCAGGTTGGACATACTAACGATGGGCTACGTCGTGGCAGCTGCATGAGAGGCAAAATTTTTTCGTAGAACGGCACGCTGACAACGCCAGACTGGCATGTTTTTGATGATGCCCTGAAAGTTCCTAAAGAAGCCACCCTAAAAAAAGCTGAGAATGTAAGCACGCCTGGGTACCGGATTCTAAGTCCGATCACAACACTATCTATTTATTATTTTCGCACTCTCTGGGGTGCGAACTATCCACTCCTGGCCAAAAACGTCGTAGGCGGCCCCGAAACAACGACATGCAGGCCGCCGCTGCCCTTTGGATATTCAACATACGAAGAGAAGGAAAGAATGTGGAAGGCAGAGGCACGGAGAAAGTTTTGTGGGGAGGGGTCATTGTCCTCGTACTCCTCTAGGTATTATCGACGTTTTGCATGCCTTGCCCGTGCTCGTGACCCACCGCCCCTTTCGGTATCAGATAGTGTGCGATTACTGGACTACTCCATTCAATATTGGGGGTGCATGCGGGACGGCACATGGCCCGCATGGGTTGTGCACATCTCGCAGTGAGATACCAATTCCCACTACTACTCCCAGAACGCCGTCGGACTCCCTCCAGCATCTCTAAATCACCCCCCTCCGCTGAGCTGCCACGCCCTTCCCAGCTTCAAGTCCAAGTTGACAGCCTCCCTGTGCACGCATCCCACTGAATAGAAGAGCGAGGCACCAAGATTGTTCAGCGGTGGAGTTTTGGCTTTTGTCTATTATCCTACTTAAAATAAAACAGCCTCACCTTGGCTAGGTTTTACTTATCCCCACACGACCCACAGTCTTTTCCCTGCCCCTTGTCATCCACACAGAGCTCAGTCTCTCTCTCCCCTTCCCTGCACGGCCCATGAAGTTCGGAAAGAACTTGGCCCATCTATCGATCCCAGAATGGAAGGTCTATAACCTTGACTACAATGAACTCAAGAGGCTCATGCGCGAGGTCACCTCCGATTCACTGAATGATTTGTCGGGGTTGTACCATGCTTTCGTTGAGAATTTCGACTACCTCAACTTGTTTGTCCAGACCAAAAGAGACGAGCTCAAGCGCCGACTCAAGGCATGCTGGCAAGAATTCCACCAGCTCCTGAAGCAAGCCCACGTACGTCCGCTGCATCTCTCTAAACTCAGCGACTTGCACTTCCAGGTGATATCTGAGGTCTCAGCCGATCTTCGAAAGCTCGTCAAGTTCATTCTCGTTCAGAAGATAGCCCTTAAGAAAATCTTCAAGAAGTTTGCCAAACACCATCCTGATCCTGCATTGTCCAAGGCTTTTATTGCGTCTCTAACGCACAAGCTTTCACTGAACCCACACAGCTTCATCAACGTCGACCTCCTGGAACTTACCGAAAACTTGTTCGACTTGTTACACCTGATGGACCGCGAATCTCGACGCCTTCACGAGTGCCTTCAGTTGAAGCGCACGATGGCCGTGGGCCCTACGGGTTCTGTTTCCAAAATCTCCAAAAGAGACTCGTTTTCCACCATCAACACCAACCCGGGCTTGGCCACCCCAGATCGGTCGTACCCTGACGATATAGATCTTGTCGCTGCACGAACCCATGTGAATGTGGATAAGCGAGCCAAATTTGACCTCGTCACCGTCACAAAGAAGAATTTCCGTACCGGCTCATTGGTAGCCAACGACGTTAGCACCCGCAACGAATTGGGCATGATCATGGACATCTATCTTAGCATTCCCAAAATGGGCTCCTCCAAAATTGTTACCACCTACCTTTTCCGCGACCCGGGCGACGTGACGCCATCGTCCATCTTGTCCTACGACGATTTACCATACTCAGTGGTGGTAGCTTTTACCGGCGGCCTTCGCAAGTACTCGTACTGCTCGCTCCCAAATGCTCAGGTTGAGCAGCTTCTTGAGTTCTTGCTACACCCCGACTCTACAGAGCTCCACAAAGACCTTCTCGCATACATTGAACGGGAGACTTCCACCATGATGGCCAAGATCACCATCAACACCTTGGTTCAGAACAAGCTGACGCCACGTTTGAGAACACTATGTGAGAGGAGCCGCTACTTCATCCACAAAGACCCGAATGTCTCCGGAGATATCGATGCTGATAATTTGTCTATTCTGCCGGAAGGTGTCCCCGTTGACGAACTTGCGCTCGCCTCGCAATCGGGCCTGATTTCCGATAACAAGTCCTACGAGGACAATTTCTACATCTGTTTCGATGAGAAAATTCACTCCACGAACCATATCACTCCAGAAGTTTCTTTTGATCCTGCCAACATGGATCCATTCCCTTACAATACCCTCACCGTCAGCACCAACGACTCCAACTTGCACAAGTTTGATCTGACGCTCACAACAGAAGTAAGGGACAACCAAATCATTACCAACTTTGAACTGGTGGCACTTCGAAAGACGCCTGTCAAGGTCCAGTCCTTACTCAAGAGCACCCCGGTGCATCTTTTCAAAGATCTCTCACTTTACGATTATATGCGGTCTTGTTATTTCAATGAAATTCCGGACAGTGCCAACAATCACTATTCGATCATTTTGCGGGCGAACTTACTCAAAAAGTACGAAAACGTCGACTTAGCCACGCTGCAAAATAACGTCGATGAGAGAATTATTCAGGACAAGACTAGAACTATTATCAAACGCCAGATGTCGTACCGATCTTTGCAGGATGAAGAAGAGCAGGCCGAGGTGGCACTTCGCCAGGAGGAACAAGATACAATCGCGAAGAAGCTGGAGTATCTCGAAGCCCTTCATGCTTACGACCAGAACCAAATTGGCCTCATTCGCAAATTCAATGATTTGGAGAATTTGGACAACGAGGATGAGGAAGATCTGTACTTCGTCTACCTCACTTTTAACACCGAGCTTGATCGCAACATTCTTAACACCGTCATTCTTTCGTTTGTCAAACTTAAGCACCGGATTCGAAGAGCGCTATACGCGTTCAAATTCAAGGACAGTTCTTGGAAAAGCGAGAATCTGCAGCTATTTGCTGGCAACACCGCCGTGTACGATTCCATCAATGAGGACCCCACATTTTTCAATTCGTCCAACGACTACCAGATCCAGCTCATGTACGACTATGATCACGTCTTGAGCATCTTTTACTTCACACTTACCATGAATGCCCTTTTCATCACCGGCATCAACATTGGCATCGTTTACGGTCTCGTTCATCTCGACAATCTGGAATCCGATTTCGAGATACTAAACAATCCATTGGTCCTCTTACTGTTGACTTTGGGCTACGCTGCGGCCCTCATTTTCAGCATGTCCAGCATTAATCTCTGTGCTCAACGTTTTAGCGAAACGCCCCATCCGCACACCGGTGTGCTATGGGCTGTCTTCATAGTACTCATCTTCACCATTCTATGGTCGGTGGTGATTGTACTGCAGCTTTAGTCAGAATAGATTACTTCACATAAACAAGCTAGTAGTTCATCCATCTGCGAGTCTGACTCCACATTTTGGAACGTGAGCCTGTCTCGTTCGATGTGTACGATACTTGAGGAAAACCTTTTGATGTTCAAGTGTTCAAATTTGAGTGAGGAGCTTTTTGTGAGCCAGCTGAAGATTGCGTCCAGGGCAGGAATGTCTTCCTCAAATGCCTTCTTGACAATAGATTCAAAATCTTTGGCGGGAAAGTTCACAGCGATGTTCCGAAGCGAGTCGTCCGTGAGTTTTTTGTGGGGCACGAACACAATGTCCACCTCTCCAAAGAGATGTGGCAGCTGTCTCGCGACACTCGAAAAGCTGTTGACAATCTCAATTGGCGAAACCAGAATGGGTCGCAAAATAATGGGGGTGTCTGTATCAAGCAGCTCGAGTAGTTGGTTCATGAACAACGGAGTGCTCAGTTTGATGACCACCACAACATGCGAATCTTTGCGGAGAAATGCGACAAGATGGGTTCTCTCCGCCACTACCGACAAGTAGCTGACTTCCACATTACCGCCGTCCACAACGTTGAAATTGACTGTCACAGGGACATCGTCAACGCGTTTGTATTTGGCTTCCAGATCATCGGTGTTGGCTGAGTATCTGGCGTATATGTATCGGGCGAATTGTTGCTTGATGAAACTGGCATGGTCGGAGTTAAAAATCTGAAATACGGAACTTTTGTGCACAGTAAACGTTGCCCTCGCAAGGAACAACATGTGGCACCTTGAAGAACATCTTCACCTATTGTTTACGATTGATTTTTAAAAGATGCGCAAGCCGTGTATATGCACTACCTATAGAGACCCTTTGCGATAGCTGATTCAGTCCAATTAGCTCTTACAGTTGTAAATTGCCTTTCAAAAAGATGGCCGGATAAAGCGACCTAGCAACTTACAACTTCACGGGGATTCAGTTCTTAGCGACGTGCTCCAACAAGTCAACGACTCTGTTAGAGTAGCCGAACTCGTTGTCGTACCAAGAGATCAACTTGACGAAAGTGGGGGACAACAAGATACCGGCCTTCTGGTCGAAGATGGACGAGTAGGTGGAACCCAAGAAGTCAGTGGACACAACAGCATCCTCGGTGTAAGACATAATGCCCTTCAACTCACCCTCGGAAGCCTTCTTGATGGCCTCGGAGATCTCCTCGTAAGTAGCAGCCTTCTTCAATCTGACGGTCAAGTCAACAACAGACACGTCGACGGTAGGAACTCTCAAAGACATACCAGTCAACTTGCCGTTCAACTCAGGGATAACCTTACCGACAGCCTTGGCGGCACCGGTGGAAGAAGGAATGATGTTACCGGAAGCGGTTCTACCACCTCTCCAGTCCTTGTGAGAAGGACCGTCCACAGTCTTCTGGGTGGCGGTGATGGAGTGCACAGTGGTCATCAAACCCTCCTCAATTCCGAAGGTGTCGTTGATGATCTTGGCCAAAGGAGCCAAACAGTTGGTGGTACACGAGGCGTTGGACACAATGGTCTCGCCGCTGTAAGACTTCTCGTTGACACCAACAACGAACATAGGGGCGTCGGAAGAAGGAGCAGTGATCACAACCTTCTTGGCACCACCGTCAATGTGCTTCTGAGCACCAGCAAGAGTGGTGAAGACACCGGTGGACTCAATGACAATCTCGACACCGGCCTTACCCCAGGGAATGGAAGAAGGCTCTCTCTCGCCGAAAACGGCAATCTTCTTACCGTCGACAATAAGGTTGTCGCCCTCGTGCGAGACCTTGCCCTCGTACTTACCGTGGGTGGAGTCGTACTTGAACATGTAGGAAGCGTAGTCGGGGGCAATGAAGGGGTCGTTGATGGCGACCACCTCAATGTCCTTTCTCGAGAGAGCAACTCTCAAGACGAGACGGCCAATTCTGCCGAATCCGTTGATACCGATTTTGATAGCCATTGTTGTAGATTGATTGAAGTTAGAAAGTCAATTCCTTCGAACAAAATTTCTATGGCGAGGGCAATACTCGCGCTTTAAATATCCCGCACGGCCGGGGCAATCCGCTCCAGGGTAATGTACAGGAATGTCGACCGGGCCTCCTCTGTCCGCTTCAAACTCCGAGACCGAGGAGGTTTGGCGGGGTAAGCCAGCTGGGATATCGCCGGAAGGGGGAATATGGGCGCCTGAGTAGTGGAGACCGTCTTTCTCGTTTTTCGCCCTGCGGTGCCATATTTCTTTTTGTCGTCGCTAACAGTGACTAATTTCGGGAGTTGCGGGTGCCCTGTCGCTCGGAGGTGTGGAGGTGTGGTGTACGGGTTTACCGCTCCGGCGCGGGTCACATGAGAGGCGCCTAGCCCAATCCGCGAAAGCCCGGGGACTACCCTGGTGGAATCACGTGAGCAGGCCGCACTAGCTCCCGGACACACGCGGACCAGCGGAGCCCCGCCGGTGTCCCCGGGCCCGAGCGAGGCGGTGGCCGACGCACGGGCTCAGTAAACACCCGTGCCTCCGAAAGAACCCACAACAAACACCCGTGCCTCCCACACCCGTACATCGCAACCGACACGTCAGGCGCCTGCAGACAGCGCTCGCGTGGGACTTTAACACGTATTGAGAGGAAAACTAAACTTTCCTAGATCCAATCCTCCGTCGGGCTCTCGTAACCATTACCCCCCAGATATGTCGTTTCTGGCAGATATTGCGAAAGACTCGAACTTGAAAAGTCGGAAAAATGTTGCTTCTGCTGACCTAGCAGAAATCACCCCCACCGACCCCATCGACGTTTCGGCCAGCCAAAAGTACGAGGAGTCTGCCACCAGCTCTCTTCTCAAGTTGGAGGCATGGTTGGCGCCATTGGTATTCACTATCATTTCATTTGTGCTCCGAGTTTACCGAATTTCCATCAACAACCGTGTGGTTTGGGACGAAGCTCATTTTGGAAAATTCGGCTCCTACTACCTCAGACACGAGTTTTACCACGACGTGCACCCTCCGTTGGGCAAGTTGATGGTTGGGCTTTCTGGATGGTTGGCTGGCTACAATGGCTCTTGGGATTTCCCCTCTGGAGATTTCTACCCCGAGTACATTGACTACACCAAGATGAGATTGTTCCAGGCCACGTTTGCCACGTTGGTGGCGCCATTGGCGTATTTCACCGCAAAAGAGATGGGATTTTCGCTTCCTGCCGTGTGGCTTGTTTCCATCATGGTGACGTTCGAGTTGTCGTACGTGACGTTGGGTAAGTTCATCTTGTTGGACTCACCTCTTTTGCTCTTCACGGCTGCCACGTTGTTCACCTTCTCCAGATTCAACAACTTCAACAACAAGCAGCAAGAATTCACCCGCAAGTGGTGGAAGTGGCTTTTGCTCACTGGTCTTTCCATCGGGTGCACCTGTTCTGTCAAGATGGTGGGACTCTTTGTTACGACCTTAGTGGGTATCTACACCGTTGTGGATTTGTGGAACAAGTTTGGCGACCAGTCCATCTCTTGGGCTAGGTATATTTACCACTGGGCTGCCCGCGTGTTCGGGTTGATTTTCGTGCCATTCTGCATTTTCCTCTTGGCGTTCAAGATCCATTTCGATGTTCTCTACAAGAGCGGCACTGGTGACGCCAACATGTCTTCATTGTTTCAGGCTAACTTGGTCGGCTCCGATGTTTCAGGTGGTGCCAGAGACGTTACCATTGGACACTCTGTAGTTACCCTCAAAAGTCAAGGATTGACCGGCGGTTTGCTTCACTCGCACGTTCAAACTTTCCCAGAGGGTTCCAAGCAGCAACAAGTCACGACTTACTCTCACAAGGACGCCAACAACAACTGGGTTTTCCAGAGAGCACGTGGTGTTCCATTCTACGACGCCGACAACGACAAGACGATCGAGTTGGTCAAAAATGGCGATGTTGTCCGTTTGATCCACCCTATGACGGGCAGAAACTTGCACACTCACGACGTAGAAGGTCCAGTGCTGAAGGGAGACTTCGAGGTTGCCGCCTACGGGAATCTCACGATTGGCGACAAAAAGGACAACTGGGTGGTTGAAATCATGGAGGCTGTTGGCGACGAGGACCACGAGGTCCTTCACCCTTTGTCTTCTTCTTTCAGATTGAAAAATCCCGCCATGAATTGCTACTTGGGTGTCACTGGTAACACGTTGCCTCAATGGGGTTTCAGACAAGGCGAGGTCACCTGCTTCAAGAACCCCTTCAAAAAGGACAAGAGAACCTGGTGGAACATTGAGAACAACAAGAACGAGATCTTGCCTCCTCCACCAGAGAACCTCACCCTTCCAAGAACGAGCTTCATAAGAAACTTTATTCAGCTCAACTTGGCAATGATGGCCACCAATAATGCGTTGGTTCCAGATGAAGAGAAACAGGACAACTTGGCTTCGAAGTGGTGGCAGTGGCCCACTTTGCACACCGGCATCAGAATGTGCTCGTGGGCAGACGATGTAGTGAAGTACTACTTGATTGGCTCGCCAGCAACTACATGGACTTCGACTGTGGGTGTCATCTCATTCTGCTTTGTTACGTTGTTCTTCTTGATCCGTTGGCAGAGACAGATTGTGGACTTCGATTCGCCCGCCAAACTCAAGTCCTTCTTGATGGGTGGAATCTACCCTATGTTTGGTTGGGGATTGCACTTCATGCCTTTTGTCATCATGGGCAGAGTTACGTATGTGCACCATTACTTGCCGGCTTTGTACTTTGCATTGTTCGTCTTCACGTATCAGGTTGACTTATTCACCTCGTGCTTGAGAACATCCTCCAAACGCGCTAACAGAGCCTTGTACTACGGTATTTTTGGTGGGTTTTACGTGGCCGTCATTGGCACTTTCTGGTACTACAGATGGATTGCTTGGGGAATGGAGGGTTCCCGGCTCAACTGGAAACACTTGGACTTGTTGTCTTCGTGGAAGGTTTGCAATGACAGGTACGACTGATATAGACAGAGGAAACAAACCGTTGAAATTGACATCGCTGACTGAGATTTGGGCAAATAATGGTAGTGTTTGTAGGATCCACGTGACCATCATTTTCCACGATCGTGCACATAGCTCTCACACTCAGTGAGGTTCCCCATTACTCAGCGATGATACAATCTACAATGATAAGAAACATCACGAGACTTTCAAAACAGAGTTTGCGACTCTCTCAGTTAACTCCCCGGCACATAAATTTTCTGGCAATCAGATACCTACAGGCGTCATCGTTTGCTCTACCTAGAGACGAACCGCCATTGCAGAATTCCCCCACACAACATCCTCCCCTCAATGATTTCAGTTCTACGAAGTTGGTTGGAGGCTCCACGGATTTAAAGATAGGGATCTCTGATCAAGCAATGAGGAAACTTCAAGAGATCTCTGCCAACGACGGAAACCCAGATTCGGCATTACGGATCAAGGTAGAGAGCGGGGGATGCCACGGGTTTCAGTATAATCTTGAATTGTCGAATTTAAAAGAGGAACTTGCTAAAGACAATGAGCTTCTAGTCTTTGAGAGAAAGGACCACCCCGAGGCAAAAGTCATCCTCGACGAGTCATCGCTCGAGATATTGCAGGATCTGATCATCGACTACACAAAAGAACTCATAGGTTCGTCATTCAAGGTGGTGGATTCGCCATACACGTCCACCTCGTGCGGATGCGGGGCGTCTTTTGACTTTGATTTCGAGAAACTCGAGAAGGCCAAAGGCCATCAGGGTTGAGTAGAGTCAGGTCACGAATGGCACCACCGGTGGATAAAGAAGCTTTGACCCAATTCAATATGGATGGTTCGTGAGGCTGCCCCGACCAGGCAGTAGCGGAGCCTAAGCAGTGTATATATTTCATTTGTTAGTAGTGCCAAACAAGGCGTTGATTTGCTCAATGCTCCTGTTGGCAAAATAACGCACATCAACATCCGCGTCATTCAGCAAAGCCGTAAGATTAGGTAAGATCTCAGACTCCACCAATTTTGCAGTTTCCGCCGACGACTTTTCGTTCAACAGTTCAACGATGGTCAAGTATGATTTGGCCACGTTGAAACGAATGTTGGGCACGGAGTCATTCAATAGATATGTCACAAAAGGTAATAGTTTGGTGATAACAATATCGCTTTCGATGGAAGGAGCCAATTTGGTCACAGCAAGAAGACAGGTGATTCTGATGATGAAGTTGGAGAAGTCCACACGAGTACGGTCATCATCGCCGTCGTCGGTGAATTTCTCGTCCTTGATTTTCAACAAGCGCAGCACAATCTGCTCGTCGGCCCATTTCGAGCCAAAAATGATCGTCAACTCGCTCAAGTTGTTGACAGCTGCCTCACGCACCGCGTAAACAGGGTCCCACAACCACAGCATGCAAAGCGACAACAATTCGTTATTGAAAAATGGCTCGCCCAATTGGCTGGCCAATTTGGGAATGTAGTCGATTATCGCCAACCGCACTCTCCACTTGGCGTCCTGTGCCAATTCTGTAATTGCAGGCAACAAGCTCGTGGATAACAGGGTGATGCCGATGGTCTCGTTGACGACCGACAAGTTCAGGATAATGTTCAACCTGACGTCAGGAAACTGATCCTTTAACATCTGGAAAAATATGGGGAGTAACTTGTCGATAGTAGACTGTTTGGGAAGAATGGGAGAAAGACCGGTGACCGTCGACGCCAACGCCGCACGGACAGGTTCGTGGGGATCCATGCTCAATTCAGCCACCTCTGGGATGATTTTGGACTCCACAACCTTCCAGTCCAGCACCAACAACTTGCAAAATCCTGGAAGTTGTTTGGCAATGGCCTTCCTGACCTCACCCTCGTTGTCCTTCATTAAGCTGACAAACGGATCCGTGAGCTTGTACAAATCTGCGTCGTCATGGGAGAAATTCTCGGCAATTGCCGCAAACTTGTCTGCGGCCGCGTACCTGACTCTCCAGCTTTCGTCCTTGATCAACTTGAGGGCGCTGACCAAGCAGTCTGGATTGTGGGACGTGTCGTTGACCAGGCGGAAATACGCAAGAATCAGCACTAAGACGTCGATACTCAACAACTTCACCGAGTCTTGCGCGTCGTTGATCAAGTTGTGGAACATCTTGGAGATGATCTCCAAGTCGGCGTCGTCAACCTTCTGGGCACGATCGGAGACGGTGGCTGAGTATGCCGACAACTCGTCAATGAGCTCAGGCAAATGCTTCGCCGCAGATCGCCTCACCATGGGCGAGTCGTCGGAAATCAACGAATAGTACAACATGAGCAAATCTCTACGGGTATCGGCGTCCACACGCACAAGCAATGACTTGTACAAACCACACAGCGCCACTTTTTTGGAGAACCAGTCGCCCTGCGACAAGTTGCGGGCCAATCCCAAGAACGAGTTGGTGATGTCGTCATCAGGCAACTGAGAGGCGATTTTGTTCAACGACGCCACGGCGTGGTCTCTTACTATAGGCTCCTCCATTGATGCCAAGATGGCCAAAATCTGAAGCAACAGCTTGCTGTTTTGTGGGCCACCCACAAGCGGCACAAAGTCGCCCAACTTCTCGGCCATCACAGCATACACCTCTTCTTCGTCGTCAAAGGCTACATCGTTCAAAAATGGAATCAACTCCTGTACTGTTCTGTCGGGCCCCAATGCGATGGCAATGGCGTCAAGCTTGCGCATGGCCTCGACTCGGTTGGAGACATCGTCGTGTTTCAACTCGTCCATGAGTAGAGCCAAGGGGTAGAAGTCTCCGTTGGTGGCGTCCATGGTGAAAACGGAACTGGGAATTGGATAGCGGGGTGGATTTGGATTTATGTTGGCGTGGATTGTGTAGGCTGCTCCGATCTGGCGAATTACTGGTGTTTTGCCTGGACGTAATGGGGCTGTCTGGTATGAGCGTCGCCAGGCTCGCGGTGGTGTAGGGGTGTGGTACGCGCACGACGGTGTCCGGGGCCGGCGAAATTGGCGATATGCCAGATTTGCAGACGACAAGGGAAAGGCGGTGTTTTGTGGCTATTTTTGGTGCCAGCGTGTGTGTTTTGCTTTCTGGTGACGTTTTGGTCCTGTGGCAGTCTGGTTCAGCAAACGCGAAATTGCATTATTCCACAACACCACGTTGGCCACGATCCACTACCGTGTGAAAACTAGAGCAGAGATTCATTGAGAATTCCTGGCACAGCGTTAATATAGTCGCAAAATAATAGCAACTTCCACCTTGATCCTCTTCTTTCCCACGCCATGCTGACTGTTCCCACGGCAATTGACATGCTTGGCCAGAGAGTCACACAGGCAGACAGAGACGCCTACAACGAAGCCTTGAAACTGCAGCCTTTCAAATGGACATTTTCAGTCGTTTCCGATGTGTTCAAGCAGCTGTTGCCGTCTACAGACGAATCCACCTTCGACTATTTGTCCGATAACATGGGCCGGCTCTATCTGTGGCAAGATATCCATGACAAAATCGCCAAGTTGAATGCCGAGGCTCCCAACAACACCCACTATAAGCTCTTCATTTTGGCCCGTCACGGCCAGGGTTACCACAATTTGGCCAACCTCAAGTACGGTGAAAAAGTGTGGAACGAACACTGGCTGAGAACCACGGGCGACGACGAGATCGTGTGGGCTCCCGATCCAGAGCTCACTGAATTGGGAATCGCCCAAGCTGCCGAAAACAACAAGCTTTTCAAGACTGAGATTGCCAACGGTATGAAAGTTCCCTCGCGGTGGTACTCGTCTCCGTTCAGAAGATCGGCAGACACTCTCGTTGGCTCATGGAAAGACATTGTGGACTTGAAGGAAGTGAAGCCGTACATTATGGAGGATTTCCGCGAGACTTTGGGTGTACATCTTTGCGACAAAAGATCGCCTCGTTCTGTTGTGGCTGAAAAGTACGAGCATCAGGGTTTCGTCATAGAGGATGGATTTGAGGAGCATGATATTTACTTTAAGGACGACTATAGAGAGCCCGTTTGGGAGCAGGCACTCCGGCAGAACAGAGGGTTCCAACATGTGTTTGATACCACCAGCAAGGATGATGACGTGATCAATGTGACCTCTCACTCCTGCTCAATCAAAGCTCAACTTTTGGTATTGGGCCACCGTCATTTCACTATCGGAACGGGTGGCTTAATTCCTGTAGTTGTGAAGGGTGTGCGTGAGTCGGTTGAGTAGGTACAGAAGATAGAGAGAGAGAGAGAGAGATTTTTAGAGAGAACGTCATTCAGAGAGAGAAAAAGTCAGAAATTCTCGGAGGAAACGCAGAAGCAAGAGGTGGTGGATGACAATAGCATTCAGCATTACCTCCACGAACAACCTCCGGTCATGACTAATGCGGGATTGATAGAACAAGGCCAGCCTTAGACAATAGACCGGCATTACTCTAGTTAGTAGATCAAATGTACTGCTCACCGAATAATGACAGATAGTGCGGTAGATGACGTTCGTCAGATCCCAAGTACGTAGGTGCGTCAGCGAACAATAGCATAACCACCAACCTCGAGAAAAATTACGCTGCATTTGGAGGCCATGCACGCTCTAAACAAAAAATATTCGGCGTAGCATGTTCTCAGAAATGAGCTCGGCAACAAAGACCAGGGCCCAAAAAAAAAACCAGCCATCGTCGCTCAACTTTAAGCTCGCACGATGCCTCAAGATTCATGCTCTGCTTTTCAATGTCTCAAGATTTGAGGCCCCGCAATCGCTTCAACTACAGTTGCCTTGCACAGTATTGTCTTCCATCATAAACCAAATCTATAACCACACGCATCGTATCAGACATTCAAATCCACGTAAGGATCAAAGAGCTCTTCAAACTCCACATTCACAGGCTTGTCGGTCTTATCAAGGAAGAGCGACTCGGGAGTTTCTATGCGGCCCATCGACCCCACAGTCTGTTCAGAATGGCCGCGAACAAAGTCCGGAAGCGACAACTCCAGCGCCAGCGCCAGCTTGAGGGCTCTCAGAAAAAACGACTCTCTATCATACGCCAGGTGATGACTGCTAGTCAGAGGTTTGTGCACGTGCCCGTTCATCTTCTGCTTCTGTATCGAAGGCAGGCGGGATCTGGACCCGCTCAATGAACGTCTTAAAAGCACCTGGTCCTCGAGATTGGCAGACTCTAACCGGTTGGTCATCAGCAGTACCAGCGAAGGCGACGATCCCATTTCAGTACCCCGTATAAATATAGAATTAGCACGTTTGGGGAACTCGTCGAGTGAGAAATCATTAGGCAGAGGAAACTCTGCAGACATCTGCTCGGGGAAATAGCTGTTGCTGAATTGAGTATCGAGCAGCACCGATCCGCCGAAATGCTGAGGGTCTGCAAATGAGTTATTCTGCAAAGGCTGAGGCAGGCCCAACTCGGGAGAATTGTTTGCACTTGCACTGTTTCTGAACTCAGAACTCTTGGATGATCTCTTCTCTGAGAATTCAGCTGCTGCCAAGTCCATCTTCTCTGGTACGAGGCGTGCGGCGATTTTCGCGCCCTTTTCCCAAGCCCCTGGCTCCTTATCTAGCAATCCCAAGTTGTTCATGAGGTACTCCACCACCTCGTTTATGGGCACGTAATTGGCCTCCCGTGGCTCCAGTGATTCTGAGCTGGGCAGGGCAATTTCGCTATGCTCCGCCTTGACAGTAGCCATAAGCTCTGCTAAAAAGGGCAAGTGTGGCTCCGCAAGTCTTACGATCTGTTCAAGGGACTTGGTGACGATATTAAGTCTTGTCTCGAGGAGTTCAACATAGCCAGCAGGATAGGACTTTTCCTTTGTCTTCTTCTTTTCTGTAAATGCACAGAACTTGTTGTCGGCAATGCATCTTGAGCATGGTTTCTTACCATCGCATTTCGTTTTCTTGATGCGGCAAGAGTCGCAAGCCTTGCCCACTCGCTTCTTCTTGACGTGATGATGGTGGTCGTCGATCGATTGCGGGGACATCATGGATGCTAAAAGGTGGGATCAGATCGACTTGCCGTGTGTGAGTTTTTTAATAAAATATATGGGACACGCGGTCAGGGATTAGTAATGACCTGGACCAACCTCGATTAGTAAATCTTGTAAGTCGTAACGATGGTTACCACAGGTGAAACACAAAGATATTAGAGACAGGCTTTGTCGGGCGGTAATAAGAACGGAACAAAATAGTAGCAAAGTTGGGTGGATCACCGAGGACGATCAATAGTTATATGTGCGGCCTTAAAAGTAAGCGCGGAGATAATTCCCAAGTCCAGAAACAATCACTTCCAGATGCATCGCTGCAATAATCAAAGCAAACGCACCACTTTCGCTTGAAAATAATGGAGGGGATTACACAATAATATTCTAAACCAGAAGAAGAAAAGTCTCCCACGCTTGTTGGTGACGGTAAAGGGCGCTGGAGGTGCCTTTGTCAAGCGAATTTCAGCTGGCCGTCCCCATCCACGAAATAGGGATGCGCTGTTTTGGGGGCTCATAACGCGTCTAATGCTACAAATTCTCGGCTTTAACGCTGCTTTAGGCAGGATCTGCCCGCAGCGGCATAAGCTGGCTGTGTCGCGGCAAAGCTTTATGTCACCACTATTGGTGCCGAGCGCGAAATAGAGAAGTCACCGGTGGGCTATTTTCGGGGCACCTCACGGTCAGGGGTTGTGGCCAGCCCAGGTAAAAAAGCGGGCAACTCCCGCATGTTTTGCATGGAGCTGCTACTTGGACTTTGTGCGAATCCTGAGCCATGACATGACTTTCCCTTTTGGGGTTTGCCGGGGCTATTATCCGGCTCGGCTGAAGACGCACCGAATGGGCCGAGTGTCACGAATTTGAGGGAAAAACGCTCAGTCACGGCCGCAAACAACAAAAAAAAAAAAAAGATCATTATCCAAAAAGGAAAGATCTTTCGCGCAATGCAGAATGAACGTGAGAACAGCGAATTCAAACGCTGTGGAGCTTTCGAATTCCGCAGGGATGCATAAATGTAACATTCTGCGAGAAGGCCAATATTGAGATGGGACATCAACAATCTCGCAGTTGTGCAACGAAACTCCGATAAATTGCTAAACCCTGATTGCGGCCGTGGTTTTCTGCCGCAGTGAGGGTCCTTTCCCTTGCAGCTCTGTACTACTCCGTGGATTTACGCACCCACGGATATTTGAGCCACTCTCCTGATCCATTTCCCCTCCTGACCCCCCTCTTGCAGATCGCCGATAGCCCGAGTCTAGATGCAATTTGGCGGGCCGAAGAATTTAGGTTTTCTAGCTTGGTTTCGGCATGACAGCCGAGATAACATCCAAAGCATCAGGCGGAAGCGGTAATTGCCGCAATGGAAGTGCCGCAACTTGTTGCTTAGGTGAAGCATTTAGGTTTGTATTATCGAGAAGCTTCCAGGCGTCCCCAGGGTTTCTAATCACAAAGTTGCTACGCAAAAAGGGGTGGCCAGTATTTCAGTTTTGCGATTCTGTGTTATCCTGGGTGGCACCAAAGCTCTGGATCCGCAGGGGTGTGGCAGGTCGTTCACTCGTCAAAGCTGGGAAGCTGACAGACACATACCCGAATTCAAGCGACACCGCTTTCTCAACCTAGCGACAGCTTCTCTGCAAAAAGCACCACATCAGGCGTGGCCGAAATGAGAGGATCTGATTTGTTAGTTGTTTGGTGGAGTGGTTGCGAAACTTCGGCGTGTGAGTTCGCTGAGAACCACACCACAAGTTATAACTCTACAACAGCAGAAAAGATGAGAAAAAGGCCGGTGCCACCAATTCGGAGTGAAGCCCTCCAGTCCCTACGTCATTTGAAAAATCTCGAGCATTACTAAAATTTCTTGCCAAACAAGATCACCTGCATCTGGTCATACATCGAAATCACACCAGCACCGGCGACACTTCTCAAAATGTTAGCAGCGCATCCTTTGAACAAAGAGGCGACACCCTCAGCAGCAACAATCTTCTTGAAAGCATCGAGGGCACCGTTGTACTTAACAGCCTGACCAGAGGTCATCATCATTCTTCTTCTGACAGTGTCCAATGGGTAAGAGGCAGTAGAAGCTACAGTGGTAACGGTCCAACCCAACAAGAATGCAGCCAAAAAGGAGCCTTCCAAAGGACCAACCAAAACAACCGGTTTCAAAGAATCATACAATCCAAAGTACAATCCTCTGTACACGATGATTCCCACCACTGATGGACCAAAACCTCTGTACAAACCGGCAATTCCGTCAGAGGCAAGGGTCTTTTTGTAAACATCCAACAAACCGTTGAACTGGCGGTCACCACCTCCTGTCTTGGTAGACTTGGCGTCGTTGGCCAATCTGGTTCTAGCATAGTCCAACGAGTAGACGAAAGCCAAAGAAGTGGCACCAGCCAAACCACCGGAAGCCAAGTTACCAGCGAACCAAGGCCAGTAACCCTCATCCTTCTTGAAACCGAACATCTTCTTGAACTTGTCCTTGAAGGCGAAGTTCAAAGCCTGGGTAGGGAAGTATCTAATAACATTGGCGGTGTTTCCTCTCCAGAAAGATGCGACACCTTCCTCGGTGGCAGTTCTTTTAAAGCACTCGACGATGCCATCATACTTGCGTGACAAGCGGCCCTGTTTGATCATCTCATCCTGGTTCTGGATCAACAACTTGACTCTTTCGATGGGTGCAGCCGCAGTCTTTGATACAGCGGCAGAAACACCGCCCATCATGAAGTCGACAAAAAACGACGTCTCAGTGGTTTGTTGCGACATGGTAATAAATTTTCTATTGAATGTATTTAATTGGAAACAGGAGTTGAAATCTGTGAAAAGTGTTCCGCGATTCCGTATAAATAATGCGCATGGATCCGCAAGCCTCCTCCACCAATGGGGAAATACATGTGCGAATTGATTGCTACCGGCGCACGATAACATGCAAAAGGGTCCTGAGAACAAGAACGAAAAAAATACTGACAAAATTTTTAGTGCTTATGTTGATTCTACTGCTGTCTGCATTTTTCAGGATCTCATTTTGCGCTTGATCGCCTGAATTTTACTGGCTACTTTCTCCACCCATCGTTCATCGTGGTGAACCGTCCTATCTCCGACCCATAGTCAGTCACAGACATCTTACAGCTGCCAGCCAGTCATGGCACGGCTCGTTTTTCGACGCCCGCTAATTGGTGGTTGAGACTCGTATATTACATGAATTTGGGATAATTTTCAACCGTCACTTTCCGTTGCAGTGGAAAAGCCGCCATAGGGTCATCGTCTCGGGTGAATTCGGATCTGCCATATAGTAGAGGAGAGTATTCAGCATGCCGCGGTACATTTTTGCCGGTCACTTGCCATTATGGGATCATCGAGCGTGACTTCAGATCGTGTTCGAACCTTTCTTTGCCTCCAAGGGTTCCATGTACCCTACGGCTTTTTCCCCATGGGCCCCTGAAAGCGCGTCCTGTATATAACTATCTCTCCGTGGGGGTCGCTAAACACATTTTGCTACGCTATTGCCTGGATAAGAGCCTCACGAAGCCTTCTTTAAATGCGTGCACATGTACCCTTCATTAACCCAGAAAGGGGACTCCAGATTTTTTTTTTTTTAAACATGTATTACAGTCTATATCATGGCCGGTACTATCTTTAGTACGGGCATAGGCCTACTCGTTGTAATTGCACTACTTTGGTCGAGGG
>JAJMHA010000037.1:0-36579 GCA_030583085.1 Hermanozyma aechmeae
TTCTTGTCTGTGGTTTGGTATACGATACCAGAATCAGTCTCCTCACTGCCGTCCGGCTTTGTCGACGTCCAGGTGGTCGTGTAAGACGCGCGAGGGAAGGTGGAAGTGGTCGTTGACAACCGGCCCTTCTTGTCTGTAGTTTCGAAAACCACACCAGAATCAGTCTCCTCACTGCCGTCCGGCTTCGTCGACGTCCAGGTGGTTGTGTAAGACTCGCGAGGGAAGGTCGTAGTTTTGGAGTTCTGTTTCAGTTTTGGAATTCTCGCGGCTGCTTCGGGGCATTTGCAAGTATTTGGTGGTGGGTTTGGGGGATCTCCGTGATAACGAATTGTGTTTCCGATAACTTCGAATAAGTTCTGATTGTATCCTTTGCCTATAACTATTGGAAGTGGGCCATATTTTGTCTGAAGAATCAATGTATCACCGTTATAATCCCAGGAAGGGAAAGGTATTTGTATGGTGATGGAATTGTCGTTTCCAAAGCCGTAGATTGAAAATGTCTTATTCACTAGTCCTGCTTTCAGAACACCAATAAATATATGAACATCATCAGAACCCATATAAATCTGTTGATCAAAACTGAACATGTCATAGAGGAGGAGCCTGGCTGCATTCTTGGCAGTGAAACACCCATTTCCGCTAATCGGGCCAGTATGTTCCCACTGAACATTAGATACACAAATTGAGCCCATATTGTTGAAGGTTTTCAGCTTCATTCTTACAATCAGCGGGTTGCCATCCGCTTGATCAAACACGAGAGACCCTGTGTTCAACAATGACTCATCTGCAAGTATTTGGACGCTTGGTTGTACTTTCAGGTACTTTGGAATGCCAAAAAGCATGGTGCCGTGATTAATGAAACCGGGCAGCAGGTCAATCCTGAAGGTGGGGTCATCTTTTGCATCGCGGGAATCAAATATGATGGTTCCGTCATTGAGAAACCCTCCTCCTTTAGCATACATAGAACCTGCAATACCATCCGTTGCGTAAACATCAATTCTACCCTCATTCGTGAGGTTACCTTCGAATCCGACCATTGAATTGCCATAGAAAGCTGCTGATATGCCAGGAATGACACGAAAATTCATGAGGGGAGTTGGAATCTGATTCACAAAAACCACATCCTGAGTTAGGACCATTGTCGGCAAGGCACTGTAAATTCCAGTCGTGGCGAACGTTGGTGTCGCCGTTGCCGCTACTAAAGGAAGCCATAACAGCAAGACTATCAACAAGTCTATGAAAAGTATCATTGATGGAGGCAAGCGTTCAAGAGAGGCCCTCTGGCTATATTTACAGCCAACTCGGAACGTCCATTGTTCAACTTCAACTCTCAGTAAAGTGTCGATCCAAATTTCAACAATAAAGACCGACGATCTTTAGAGCAGCGGATAAGCCGGGTTCGTTCGCCTAGTTATAGAAGATTAATATGAACGCTGCCGTGCCACCTGTCTCTTGGAAGTCGCTAATGCCCATTCGTCATAAGAAAGTCGAGAGCTCAAGACCCTGCTTTGTTTCTCTTGGGCATTGTCCGTCTGACTGGCCGGGGATAGGCGGGAAAGTCTGGTCCATCTGTTGGAGTTTAGCTATTAGAGCCACAAATTTTATCATGTCACGTTATCGGCCACCGTTGCACACCGAGTTTCCTCGCAGGCACCGACATTTCCACAGCCAGAGATAGGTAAGGAACCAGGAAATCTACGGCTCTTTCTCCAAAGCTTAGAATGCTGAATCACTGAAACGTTCAATAGTCATGTGTATCGCTCCCTCGATTGGCAAATTTGTTTCTCCGGTAAGGGCCACCCAGATTTCTACTCGTAAAAGTCACAATTTGAATTGCAGTTACAAAGCTCTCAATTTCAAGGCAAAAAAAAATCAGAAATCCTTTGGGGGTGATAACTCCTTGTGAGTAGTTGTCTTTTCTCTCTCCGTGTCTCTCCAACTCAGAACACCTACAGAACACTTCGGGTGAAGGTGCCTCTGTGGCGGTCCGAGAACAATTCAATCGATTTTCCTATCATTGTCATACAACGCTCAGCTGCAGGGTGTTGTATATGAGAGTTTCTTCTTGGTGGAACGCGGGCGTTGTTCAGCGCGATCACGCAGACGCGAACAGACAAGATCACACTGGTCAGCCGTAGCACTTCGTGCTTTACAGTCCGAAAAGCTTGGGAGACATTCTTAAAAGTGGATAAGCTGCTAGAAGAAGGACGAAGATGAAGATCGTGGATCAGCCACATTCAAATGTAGATCTAAAGATTGCAGTGCTACAAAGCCTGAGCAGCTGCCGTAAAATAAGGAGCAACCCCATTGGACATTTTGGAGAATGCCTGGATCATAAATCTGGTTTTTGTTTTTTTTTTGGACACAGCGATGTCTTCACCTTGTTGAACAATGCATAGTGGAGCGGAAACAACGAAATCCAAGCTGCCGCAACAATGTAAACAAGATGGTGCTTACGCGACCAACGATTTGAATACGAGATTTACATCAAAGTCTTAAAAGCTCCCCCATTCTGTATTCGGCCTTGTATAAACTACTCGAATTCGTCCGACCATTCGTCACCCTCCCACCACTTGAAACCAAGCCCGTAGCCCCATGGGTCCACACAGTATCTTTTAGGATTAGCAAGACCAACCTGGTAGAGCAGTTCAAGCTCCTTGGGATCTAAATCTGGTAATCTAACATTGGTTTTGATACGCTCGAGGTTGGAGGAGCGGGGCAACGGCACTCTGCCCTGAAGAATGTGGTAGGCGTTTGCAATCTCATTCGTAGTAACCTGGTACTTGTGTGCAAGTTTTTCAACAAGTGGTAACTTCACCACTGGCGCTCCGGGGCCGCCGACTGGCGAGTATGCTTCAATGACAATTCCGTGCTTTTTGGCAAACTGCACAAGAGTGTCTTGGGGCAATTGAGGATGATATTCAATCTGGTTGACTACAGGAATGACATCCACGTTCTCCAAGAGCTTGCGAAGTCTAGGAAGAGAGTAGTTCGAAACGCCCACAGAGCGCACCTTCTTCGTGTTCTGCTTGATTTTTACCAACTCTTGGTAGACATCGATCCACTTGGTGCCATTCTTGGGGTCGTCATCATATTTGAGACTTCCGTCCTCGTTTTTAGGGACTGCGGGGAGACCGTTTTCATCACTGTTCAAAGCAATGGGCCAATGTTGCAAGAGTAAATCCACGTAATCTAAACCCAATTGCTCGAGCGACTCGTCCAATGACTTCTCAGGGTTGTGGTAGTACGAGGGCCACACTTTGGTAGTGATGTAAATTTCCTCTCTCTTGACAACGCCGTCGTCGAATAACTTTTTCAATGCCTGGCCGACGTACCTTTCAGTACCGTAGTACCATGCAGTGTCAATCAAGCGGTACCCTGCCTTGACAGCGGCGTAAACCTGGTCAGCGACCCCTTTAGGGTCTCCAGATGGCACTGTTCCTAGACCAAGGGCAGGGATTTTGTGTCCGTCATTCAAGTCGAAATAAATGTCTGTCGCTTTTCTCATTTTTGGTGTGTCAATCAATTGCGTTGCAACTTCGGTCCTATTTATCTCCCAGGCCTTTAGTCCTGCGTTAGTTTGCTTGCTCGTCGATTTATAGCCATGGATTTAAGCGCCCGCGCATCCTCCTTGCCCTCGGAACTCCATATTATCAATTGCTATGGAACGATGTGTCAATCCCACGGGAACAAGATTACGAAATTGCTATTTGTCCAGCTAGAAGCAGAACCTTATCGTATAAATGTTCTCTTTCACTTTTGTGTCATCTTGTTTCGCTTTCAGTTCAAATTGTACCTGCAAGAATAGTGACTTCTCGTCCTATAACCATAATCAAATTTCAAGAATTTCATCCCAATTTCAATTTTGCATTATATGTGAAGAAGCCATTGCTTTCAATAGTATTTGTTTCGCGTTCTTGGTGTGAGTCGAAGTATTAGAATTGTTGCAAAAATTAAGGAGTATTTGTATACCCACTCCTACAATGAATGCTCTTGAGAGAAAGATTAACAAAATAAACTCCTTTCTTATTGATGGCGAGATGTTACCTCAGCCGATTGAGGATAAAAGAGTCCCCAGATTTCGAGTTACTTCTATTGCAATTTTCACGGCTGCGTTCTTCATCTTACTCTTCAAGGTTGTCCGTGACAGTGTACGGAAACACAAGCTCAAACAGAAACAAAACGTTGTGCTCGAGATTATCGATTTTTATGCCACATCCTGCGAGGAAATGGCTCTCACGAGCATCCCTGAATCTTCAATCGGGGTCAATCGAACTGTACCTTGAATTACTGAGTCGCCACTCTGCAAGGTGCTTGCAGTGCGCTGTGATGATTGATGGCTCCCTTTAGTCGATTCCCTGTAATTCGCTTTTCAAAACAGACCGATACGCCGTGAAATGAAGGAGAACCAGAATCTAGGAGGGTGCTATTAACATCCCTAAATCCCTATTCCTTTAGTGTACTATAAAAATGACGCCTCGTTTGTCTATATTCGGGCTCCTACCATAAAATGCCGAAGCCACAGCTACTGGTCACGTGATATGATGCTTAAGCGAACACCAGTTAGGAATCACCCAGATTCATATTTTTCTCCCCTATGAGCGAGAAGAAGCCAAATTTTCTAATCATTGTCGCCGATGACCTAGGCTTCACTGACCTCAGTTGTTTTGGTGGAGAGATCAACACCCCCAACTTGGACAGGCTTTCGCAGACTGGACTTAGGTTCACGGATTTCCATACTGCCTCAGCATGCTCTCCAACCAGGTCTATGCTCCTCTCTGGAACCGATAACCACATTGCTGGTTTGGGCCAGATGGCCGAGTTTGCACGTCAATTGCCGGAGGTTTTCGGTGGAAAACCTGGGTACGAAGGGTACTTGAACTTTAGAGTAGCTGCACTCCCCGAGATTCTTAAGGATGCGGGCTATTATAACGTTCTCAGTGGAAAATGGCATCTTGGACTAACCTCTGAATACTGGCCCGGGAAACGTGGTTTTGAGAAGTCGTTCACTTTGCTCCCCGGAGCTGGCAACCACTACAAATACTTTCCAAAGGAAGGAGGGGAGCACATACAGTTCATGAAGCCAATTTTTGAAGAGGACGGTCAGGAGTTTAACCCCGATGATCTTCCAGATGATTACTATTCAACTTCGTACTTCACTGAGAAGTTTATAGAGAAGTTAGACTCGGACTCTAGGAAAGATCGCCCGTTCTTTGGTTTCCTTACTTACACGGCACCCCACTGGCCCTATCAAGCCCCTGAAGAGGTCATTTCAAAGTACAGAGGTATCTACGACGACGGACCGTTGGAGTTGAGAAAGAGAAGATTGGCAAGGGCCAAAAAGCTTGGGTTGTTGGAACAAGAAGTGAAACCACATCAGACGGAGACTCAAAGAAAGCATGAGTGGTCAGAGTTGACCGATGACCAGAAAGCTATTGAAAGCAAGATTATGGAGACATATGCTGCAATGGTGGAGACTTTGGACCTCAATGTAGGAAAGGTTCTTGAACACTTGGAGAAAGCGGGTGAGCTCGAAAATACCTTTATTTTGTTTATGTCTGATAACGGCGCTGAAGGAATGATGATGGAAGCGTTGCCCCTTCAAAATGAGAGATTTGCAACGAACGTCGCCAAGTACTACGACAACTCCTTGGCGAACATTGGCCAGAAGGATAGTTTCGTTTGGTATAGTGATCAGTGGGCGCAAGCTGCAACTGCCCCATACTACATGTACAAAATGTGGGCAAGTGAGGGTGGAATTCGGTGCCCTTTAGTGGTGCATTTCCCGCCGCTAGTCAAGACTCCGGGTAGAATCCAAGATGGATTCATCACAGTGATGGACATTTTGCCCACTGTGTTAGATCTCGCTGGGGTAGCGCATCCTGGTGCTATTTTCCATGGACGAAACGTAGTTCAACCCAGAGGATCCTCGTGGCGGCCATTATTGGAAGGATCTGCTTCTGAGATCCACCAAGAGACTGTTGTTGGCTGGGAACTCTTCGCTCAACAAGCAATTAGAAAGGGCGAATGGAAAGCACTTTTCATTCCAGCACCTATGGGGCCCAATCAGTGGCAACTCTTCAATTTGAAAAAGGATAGAGGAGAGACAACTGACTTGGCAGCTACTGAACCACAAAAGTTGAAGGAAATGGTGGAATATTGGGCGGAATACGTTGCTGAGACTGGGCTCGTTGAATGCCTGGACACCTTCAACGACGGCTTAAAAGCAGTGTATGACAGGACAGAGGTCCACGACGTGTAACAAATAATCCACACCAATGGAAGCCCCAAATTTATCGAAATATCACCGTATTAGACAGAAGCTCTTATTTTTTCTGACCTCGTTACGTCGAATATGTTTTCTGAATCAATTGATCTCCACTGAACTGCTATTAACAGCATAAGCCTGACTATTCTACTCGACAAAGTCCCCATTGTACGCTCAAAACTGAATCACTCGTTCGAAAAGTTGCCCAACCAAAACGACATACCATAACTGCTATTTTTTTGACACTTTCGCGTCCTTGAGATCTCCAGAGATGTCTCTGGCCAACCAGCGCGAGTTCTGCATCTACTCTCAATTTCAACCTCCACTACTATGCTTGGAACACGCCACGCCAGGCCGCTTGTACGGAGATTGGCAACGTCCAATCGGAGATTGCAAACACCCAAGCCTCCACGGCCTCCAGTCACAAAAGTGACCCCTACACCCGAGGCGGTGAAAGAAATTGTCAAGGAACACAACGTTCAGCAAGTGAAGAAAAAGTTCTCGCTCACAGGCTTCCTTTTCAAGACAGTTTTGGCGGTCACCGTGGCTTACGGGTCGACGCTTTTTGTGGCCACTAAAAATGATAAGGTCATGGACTTCGTCATCGACAAGCAGTTGCCATACCACGAGGAATTGATCGATTTGATTGAGAACGCCAGCATCGATGATTTAAAAAGAAACTGGCATGATCTTATTGGCACATTCAACAAGGAGAACATTGATCAGCTCGCCACACAGTTGGAAAAGACCTCTGAACATTTGATTGAGGAAACCAAAAAGAAGTTCTCTGGCAAAGAGAAACACGCCACGCCGGCAGAGCAGTTGCAGAAACCCGTAGAGATTGAGCCTGTTGGAGAAGTATTTGAGAAATTGCCCATGCTCAAGTTGGACAAGGGCCTTATTGATGACACTGTCCAGGCTACACTTAGCTCCTTCAACGAATTGATTGCTTTGGTAGATGCATCTGCCGTGGGTCCAAAGAAGGACCTGTTGATCAAGAAGATCAACCAGAGTCTTGATGCGGTATCCTCCAAGTTGAATGCCTTGAATTCGTCATTCGAGAAGGAATTGGCATCTAAAATGAAGTCTACTCGCACTGATCTTCTCACAGAGTTCACCCAGAAAGAGTTGGATTTGACCAAGGACATGTTGGAGCAGTACAACTACGAGAAGGGCCAACTCGCAAAGAAATACGAGTCAAGATTGGCCAAAGAGGTCGAAGCTGCTCAGCAGGCACTTTCCCAGGCAGCCATCAATGCCACTTCGATGGTCAGAGTTGAGCAGACCAAGCGGTTTGAGAAATTGATCAAAGAGAAGCTTGATTCTGAGAGAGATGGAAGACTTCTGAATTTGGACGCTGTAAACAAGCGTTTGGAAGAGCTTGAGCTGTACGCTGCCACTCTTGAGAGCCAAGTTTCCACAGTCGCTTCCAAGTCGGCAGTTTTGAATTCCCTCACTAAGTTGAAATCCTTGCTTTTGAATACAACGGCCACGACGCCTGCGACTGCCCTCGGTCCCTATGTCGAGTCTTTGGAGAAGTCAGCTGCAAAGACGAATGATGAGGTGATCAATTTGGCGCTTGCTGAATTGAAGCCTATTCTCTCGTCTGAATCGTCTCAGCTGATTCTCACTGTTCCTCAATTGCAGACCGCGTGGGATCAGCTTGCACCTGAGTTGAGATCGTCGGCCTTGTTGCCCCCTAATGCCGGACTTTTGGGCCATTTGGCGTCTATTTTCTTCTCTAAATTGTTGTTGCCTGTTCGCGGTGCCAAACCGGATGGTAAGGATATTGAAAGTGTGATCTCTCGTGTTCAACTCTCTTTGAGTCGAGGTGACTTGGATGTGGCCGTTGAGGAGGTGGTTAACTTGAAGGGATGGACGCGCCGGTTGGCTGACGACTGGGTGCGTGAGGGCCGCAAGCGTTTGGAGGCCGACTTTTTGGTCTCGTTGCTCGACACTGAGACCAAGATTTTATAGTAGGACAAGCGCACGGAAAACAAGATTCTAGTATTTATGAAGTTCGTAGTTTCAGAAAGATTTGAGCGATTGCTGTGACGAGAATCCTCCTACTATTTCTTCATGAGGTTGTTTCAGCTGGCACTCTTATCAAAACATCGATCGTACTCATCGAACCGGGCATATTAATGCAGTGAACAGTTTATGACATGCTTTAACTTACTTCACATTGAGGTTCCCGTGGATCCATACTGAGCCGGTTTTTCCAAACGACATTGTCACACTCACCAAAGGGCATTTTGGAGAACTGGTCGAATTAAGCTGCAATTGTTCCCAGTATGAGAGAATTAACATATAATCACCCTTGCAAGGTTATAAAACGTGATCTCTTCATTCCAATTTTTCGTTTGCTAGTTAGTTTTGATGGTGGTCTGGACATCGCGTTATTCATATAGTACGCCAATTTCTTGAGGTATTACCAAGTGCAATACAAAAAATCGTAGAAAAACATGTTAAGCAACCACCGTCCTCATTAAAGCACTAGCTCATCCGATTGGCCTTCTGAAAAGCAATGATAACATGGGGGCTCATTTTGCACCCGTAGTATCAGGCAGAAGACTGCCGAATAACGATGGTTTGGCAAAACCCGAGCATGATCCGAATCAGAGTATGAGTCCATGCCACCGGTCGAGAAAGAAATCTTTTTGCCATTACTATTTGGTTCCGTGCCTCGCAAGAAATGCCGTGCTCAGTGCAACACAGATGTTTCTTATGAAGCATTGGAACGATGCAGTAGACACAGGCTACGAGCTATATCGCTCATGACAATAAATTGGAACGCTTTCACGAAACACTCTTCAGTATGTGAATCACCTTGGTGCTCTTAACAACATCTCCTGCATACACTGAACTAGTCCATCAACTTCACCATGTCGGCCGCTGTATATGGAGGTGACGAGATCAACGCCATTGTACTCGATGCTGGAAGTTCACACACCAGAATTGGGTACGCTGGCGATGATTTTCCCAAAATCATAACGCCTTCTCAGTACGGTCTGTTAGACGGGAAGACACTCTTTGGAGGTGACTTTGAACATCCTCGTTCGGGTCTAGAAATCAAAAACATCCTTGAAGACTCAGTCATACAAGACTGGGATGCTGCAGTGGCACAATATAAGCACTACTTTGATAATGTGCTCCGTTTGGACTACGCAGAGCAGCCCATTCTCATCACCGAGCCGGTATGGACGGAGAAAGAATACAGACAAAAGTTGGTAGAGACATTCTATGAAAGCTTTGACTTTCCTGCTCTATATTTAGCCAGATCCCCGACATGTGTATCATTCCAGCAGGGTAGACTGTCATGTTTGGTTGTGGATATCGGCCATTCAAGTGTCAGCGTGGTTCCTGTTGTGGACGGAATCTGTTTGTTGAAGAGCTCGATGAAAACGAATTACGCCGGCCAATTTTTGAACGACTTGATTAGGGAGAGGCTCAAATCTAAGTACCCTGACTTGTCGTTGGTGGCCAAGTATACTGTCAAAGACAAGAAGCCAACATCATACCCAGCCGAACCAATCTTTACTCCTAGGACACTCCCTGAAAATATTACTCAGCTGTTCGATAGTTACCAACAAGCGAAGGTTTTCACGGAGTTCAAGGAGTTATTGTTGGAGGTACCTGACAAGAAGCTACACGGCAGTAACTCTCAGACATCAGCTATTCTTAGAGAGCAGTACGGTCAGGATGACCACAAAAGAGCCGTGGAGGCTCCTTCAGGCCAGCTGATCGATGTTGGGCTCGACCGGTTCGAGATTGCTGATGCCCTTTTCGATCCTGCAAGTTATTCGTTTGAGGATCCCGAGTTGGCGGCAAAATATGCCCCGAACAACGGCGAGCTTCTGCTTTCGAGTCTGTATGATAACTACAGACCCGTGAAGAGAGCCAAAAAGGCTGAACTGGGCCAGAGCACCCCGACCCCATCAGCAGAACCTTCACAAACAACCACAATCAGAGGAATCAGCCATTTGGTGTCTCACACGCTCTCCTCTGTTGACATTGATCTTCGAGCTTCCGTGGCACATAACGTCATTGTGACGGGTGGATCTTCGCTTATTCCAAATTTGGTCGATCGTCTTAACAATGAATTGACGAATGCGAACCCAGGACTCAAAATCAGAGTCAACGCCATGGGAAATGCCATGGAAAGAGTGAACCAGGCGTGGATTGGAGGAAGCGTGTTGTCGTCCTTGGGTACATTTCACCAGATGTGGGTAAGCAAGGCGGAATATGAGGAGGCGGGAGCGGACAGAATTTTGATGCAAAGATTCAGATAGGTGGAGTCTGATTAATAGCTCATAAAAGGCTGAGATAAGACGCAAGGATGTGATACTGGATGGCCAGAGGTGCCATGCCATGGTACCCCACACCGACCCGACAGCTTCCCCAAAGTGCAAAACACTTGGAGAAACAAAATGTACGAAATAGAAAAGGCCCTAGCATTTGTAGAGTAAGCAACATTGCTGGGAAACGTTTATTTAACTCCCTTGCTTGCTGGACAATCCATGCGGGCGGGACAAGTAGCGTGGACAGTAGATATACAATATTTGCCTTGAATTGGGCTTGCTTCAAATTTTTCCCTCCGCAAGGATTGCCGCCGTTATGTTGCACCTCATAGAATCACTTGGCGCATTCTGCAGGACACCAAATGATATCTCCTATTTCTCTTCTTCCCCCACAGCCCAACACGACCAGGGGCAGCTCGGCTTCAATTTCGTACGATGCTGTGAATGATAGGATTGCGTATGCGTCCGGAAAATCCATCATCGTGAGGAGTTTGGACGAGAAATCTGATCCCATACAGTTCACCAAACACACGGTGACCACCACCGTGGCAGCGTTCTCTCCATCTGGCAACTACGTGGCATCTGCAGACGAAGCCGGAAACGTCAAAATCTGGGACTCTTCTCTTCTTGGGGACAAAGAGCCTTTCCAGCAGCCCACCATCAAAAGCGAATTCCAAGTGCTCAGTGGGCCCATCAAGCTGCTTGCTTGGGATGCAGACAACCTGAGAATAATTGCCGTGGGACTGGGAAAAGACAAGTTTGGCCACTGCTTTACCTGGGATTCCGGAAACTCCATTGGTGAGATTCAGGGCCATTCGGAAACAGTCAACGCTGTGGCAATCAAGCCCCAGAGGCCATACAGAGCCGCTACAGTTGGAGTTGACAAGGCCTTGATTTTCTACACTGGGCCTCCATTTAAGTTCGACAAGTCGGTCAGAGGCCACCACTCGAACACAATCAGAGATGTCAAATTCTCTCCCAACGGAAAGTACTTGGTTTCGGTTGGTGCGGACCGCGCCATTGTCTTGTATGACGGCAAGACCGGTGAATACGTCGACAAAATTGATGATGCCCATGATGGAGGAATATTCGGAGTCTCTTGGTTTGCAGACTCTTCGGCGTTCGTCACTGCTTCTGCTGACAACACCCTCAAATCATGGAACCCCTCGACGCTTGAATCCAAACACATCTTTACCGTTTCAGGCACTCCTGAGGTTGCCACCCAGCAAGTGGGCGTGGTGGTCGCAAAGGAACATGTGATCTCCCTCTCTCTCAATGGTCACTTGAATATCTTCAAGCTAGACGGCCAAAAGCCAGACGTGGTAATCTACGGAAACCAAGGGTCGTTAACTGCTGTTGACAACGACGATACCTCAGTAGTTGTTGGCGGTGCCGACGGCACTCTCATTGAGTATGAGCTTAGGGCGCAAAATGTTGAAGCCAAAGCTAGAATCTTTGGCTCGCACGACAATGTCGTAGTTTCAATTCTCACCGAAAAGAACGCGAAGTATACTGTCGGATGGGATGATAAGATCAAGTTGTGGAGTGCAGGTCGATTGGTGAAAGAGGCGCCACTTCCTGGCCAGCCCAAGGGATTACAACAATCCGGAGATCTAGTTATCGTGCTCCTTGAGGATAAGATTATTGCCTTCGATGCTGAGTTGACGATAGTTCTGGAGCTTGGCTTGAAATTCAAGGCTTCGGCAGTAAGTTCCTTGCCAGGCACATCTAAGATCCTCGTAACTAACGAAACGGGCCTCAGGGTGGAAGAGTTTGACTTGGGTGAGTCATTCACCCTTGTGAAATCTTATCCCGCCTTAAGAACTGCACCAACCTTAGTCAAAGTCTCCCCTGATGGCAGACATGTTGCTGTGGCCGAGGCAACGGGGAAGTACACACTTTACGACACTGCGAGTGCGAGTGCGGTGACGACTCGCTGGGCTTTCCACAATAGCAGAGTTAATGGCGCAGCTTGGACTCCCGACTCGAAGTTTTTGATTAGCGGGGGTCTTGACTGTGGATTATTCCTCTATTCCGTCGACCGCCCTGCCAAGGTTCTAAAGTTTCCGTTGGCACACCAGACAGGTATTTCGGGATTGGCATGGACCAGCTACGAGAACGGCAAAGGAACGTTTGCTAGTACAGGCTTGGACGGAGCAGTGAAGACGTGGAGCGTGGATTTTTCAGCCTATTGAACTGGAGACAATGTTTTAGAATATCAATTGAGCTAGATTTCATACGATATGCCACCAGGGCAGCCTGAATCTTGAACTGCAATACAACAGCCCCATCGGTTCTCGGTATTAGAGAGTGCTGTCTCTGATTTAATAAGCGCCAACATCATTTTCTGAGATAGAGAGAGGGAGAAATTGCGAGAGGTCTCACACAAAATTCCGAATGCCCCGCCCCCGCATTGGCGCCCTACTGGTGTTGTTCCGAAGGTGGGTGCGACTTCCATGCATCGCCCAACAAGCACCCGAGAAGCACAGTATGCACGCAAACCAGGAACATTGTGATGTATAGAAAATCATTCGGAATTCTTGTTCAGTAAACGATATTGCGAGAAACCCAGTTTGACGTAACCTTTATTACTGTAAAATTACTTTCCTGCTTCCACTCTAGCCAGTGGGTCTATCGCTGTCTATTGCATGCAGTATAGTGGGGATATCAGCCTATTTAAGAGTCCCAACTCCACCCCGATTTCCGGAGCATTTTTCCCTCAAAAGCAAGAATCGACCAATTCTTTCTAGACAAAAACTGAGCAATGTCTGAATCTAGAGACCTTATCAAAGGAGCTTTGGATATCGATCCCTGGTTGGAGCCCTACTCTAATGCCCTCCTTGGACGGCAGGTTCAGTTCAAAGAGTGGCTCAAATCTCTCAAAAAAAGCGAAGAATCGCTTTCTAAATTTGCTTCATCTTTTCAGACATACGGCGTTCATTGTGATCCCAAGACTCTCAAGATTGCCGTCAAGCAATATATCCCAGATGTCCAGAAAGTCGCAATTGTCGGAGATTTCAATGACTGGAACACTGAGAGCCATTCACTCATGAGAGTGAACGATTTTGGCCTTTGGACTCTTACCATTGATCCCGTTGATGGGCAACCGGCCATTCCACATGACTCAAAGTATAAAATCGCCATGTTACTTCCTTCTGGAGAGACAATTTACCGCATTGACCCTTGGACACGCCGGGCAACTGCCTCTAAGACAAGTTCTACATACGACGGCAGATTCTGGAACCCCCCGATTCAGTATGAATTCAAGAATGCCAGACCTAAACACCAACCTCACGATGGTATCAAGATCTATGAGGCTCACGTCGGCATCTCGTCTCCAGAGCCCAAAGTGGCGACATACAAAGAATTCACCGAGAATAACTTGCCACTCATTGCCAAATTGGGCTACAACACCATTCAGTTGATGGCAGTGATGGAGCACGCTTACTACGCCAGTTTCGGGTACCAGGTGACCAACTTTTTCGCTATATCCTCCAGATACGGCACTGCTGAGGACCTCAAGGAGCTTGTGGATACTGCTCACGGGCTTGGAATTCGGGTCCTCCTTGATGTCGTGCATTCTCATAGTTCCAAGAATGTCGAGGATGGCCTCAACATGTTCAACGGTACAGATCATTACCTCTTCCATGGTGGCGCTAGAGGAACCCATGATCTCTGGGATCTGCGTCTTTTCAACTACTCAAATTACGAGACCTTGCGGTTCTTGTTGTCGAACCTCAAATACTTCACCGACGAGTACAAATTCGACGGATTCAGATTCGACGGAGTAACTAGTATGCTCTACAAGCATCACGGCTTGAGTTACGGATTTTCCGGAGACTATAACGAATACTTCAACCCTGATTTGGTGGATAACGATGCCATCACGTACCTCATGTTGTGCCACGAGTTGCTCGCAGAAATTAGCAAGGAGAATGATGATTTCAAGTTCGTATCCATTGCTGAGGATGTGAGTGGAATGCCCACACTATGCTTACCTATTTCGAAGGGAGGCATAGGATTTGACTATCGCTTGTCCATGGCAATTCCAGATATGTGGATTAAAATGTTGAAGCACCTCCTGGATGATGAGTGGGATTTGGGCAGCATCACTTTCACATTAACTAACAGACGCCATGGTGAGAAGTGCATCAGTTACTGCGAGTCCCATGATCAGGCTTTAGTGGGAGACAAGACCATCGCTTTCTGGTTGATGGACAAGGAGATGTACACGAACATGTCCGTTATGTCACCAATTACGGAAGTTGTTTCTCGAGGCATTGCTTTGCACAAATTGATCAGATTGATCACTTTTGCGCTTGGAGGTGAAGGTTACATGACCTTCGAGGGTAACGAGTTCGGCCATCCAGAATGGTTGGACTTCCCTAGAGTGGGAAATGGCGAGTCGTATCATTACGCTCGCAGACAGTTCAACTTGATACATGACGAGCTCTTGCGGTACAAGTTTTTGTTCAACTTTGACGCAGCTATGATCCACTTGGACACCAATTATGGCATCTTGGACTCTCCTCAGGCTTACATATCCTTGAAGCACGAGATTGACAAGGTGTTGGTATTCGAGAGAAATGGACTCTTGTTTGTGTTCAATTTCCATCCCAACCAATCTTTCCCCGATTATAAGGTGGGCGTGGAAACGCCTGGAGAGTATGTGATTGTGCTCAACACGGATCTCGAGGAATTTGGTGGTTTCGACAGAGTAAAGGAAACAACTGAGGATGGAAAACAAATTACTTTCCCCACGTCGCCAGAGAACTGGAACAATCGGTCGAATGCTTTATTTTTGTACATTCCATGCCGAGCCGCTCTTGTATTGCAAGTGAAAGAAAAGGTAAAGTGAGCTTACACATGACTTCCGGTGCTGGCCGGCTACCACGCCCAAGTGAATGCCTTCATGTTGAATCATGCAACGTCTTCAAATATTCAATTCTCAAGAACCTAAAATAAGTACGTTGCACGACAACTAATCTTAAAGCTCAACCGTAGCGAGGCATCAGAATTCCGCAAAGCAGTAGGCATCAAGTGAGTAGGCATCAAGTTCCTAAACAAGCGTATCGATGTGCAGCCGCGTGAAACAAACTCTTACCACTTTCACGGTAAGTTGCTTTAGTTCGGCGTATGCCCCCAGTTTGCTGTCAACGAATTTAGCTGCCTGACGCAACGCATGAATGTTCACGGGCCAGATTTGCATATTCGAGTCATATGTTTTCATGATGCCTGCAATCTCCTTTGCAATGTTCTCCTTATAACTTTTGGAATACTTCAGTATCTCCTTCTCCACCATCAGGGCATCTCGAACATGCATACGCCGGCTGAGGGCTCCAAGTAGAACCAAGTTCGCTATTCTCAAATTGATTCCAACAATGGCACTACGCTCGTCCTTGAAGTACACCAAAGGTATGCTCAGATGGGCGGGGGGATGTTCGCGGAATAAGGGCTTAAGATGCAACGGAAGATGTCTTTCGAATTCCTCAAGTTTTCTTTTTAGATTCTGCCATTCGATGAATCTCTTGCCACTCTCAAAATCTCGGTATGTGATCACTTCATGCAGATGAGCAAAAGCATTGATCAGGCCCAAAAGGAACAAGATCTTATGCTGCCACCACGATATGCTCTCCTTGGTAAACAAATAAAAATTCAGGTCCTGTGGCAGATCCTGAGGACTGCTCTGAGCTGGATGGCTTTCAGGGTAGCTATCAAACATGGCGAAGAACTCAGGATCCAAAGGTTGCCACACCTTTTCCAATGAGTACATGCTGGGGGCCTCCAACTTGAGAGACAACACTAAGTCACAGACGTACATGGCCAAAAAGCAGGATCGGAAAAAGTCGGAAGACTTCAAAAGCAGACCTGAGACCGTTTTGCGGCTTAGTATCGACATCAAGATACTTCCTGCGCCTTTAACGTAGGTTGAGTCCGAGGCAACGAAAAAAAGCTCAAAGATACAAAGTAGGTTGGTGCTTATGAGACAACGCGCTAACAAACCGCTGTCGAGACTCTCATTTTCCGACCGGTAGAGATTGGTTTGGATCAGGCTGAGTAGACGCTGATAGTATTTGAGTGGGCTGAGAGAATCCATACTTTCAGGTTTCATCCTCTGGAGAATAAGTGAGCTTAAGCAGAAAATGGAATCGAGAATTGTTCTGGTCTCGTCGTACAACGCTAGCTCTGCGACTATCAACTGGAATCGGCCGCCACGAGGGAGGAAAACATCAATGAACACAGCAATTCTCTGGACATACAAATCGAATAATTGCTTCTCAAATGGGCCCGGAAGCAGCAAGTCACATGCTTTCGTAATGTCTATTCTGGGTCGGTTTATGTTGAAGGCCGAAGCAAAATCTGCAAAGACTTCATCCATAGATTCCTCGGCAAGATCCGGGATAGGGATTTTCTGTCGTAAATCGTGGGGTTCGCTCAAGATTTTGTTGATTTTTGGTCTTGTCCTCTTCGTATGCTGAGGCTTAAAGGTTGTCCGATTCACATTGCTCAGAGGCAGTGTTAACGACGAGCCTGCGTGCGAAAACAGCGCATGTACTGAGTGCGGAATACCCGATTCAATCGATTCAGAACCTGAGGGCGCCTGGGTGTGGTGGAAGTTCTGATACAGTGCAGAAAATCCACTGGAGTGAGTTGGTGGGACTTGTCCATGTTGTGGAATCACAATACGTGGCATAGGAGCCGTCGAATTGCGGTCAGCTGGCGTGTTGTGGCCCGTGAACCGCAGCATGTAATCGTTATAAGTTTGGCCCATTGAGCGGGTCGGAAACTGTGAATGTGACGAACCAGGAAAAATCGGGGGACCAGAGAGGGCAGCATTTCCATGCAAAATGCCCGGAGCAAAGGCCAGTGGTCCATGAAGTGCGTTTCCAGGCATTGACGTTGGCCCGGGGCGGGTACCTGGCATAGGTACCGACGACTGAGGAACGAAGAGGTTCTGGTACGTAGGCAATCCTGGAACGGAATTTGCTGGGTTCAAATGCTCAGGGGGATGAATCTGAGAAGTAGGAGGCGTTGAGGAGTCCTCTGGCGCTTTGAACTTGGCTGCTGACGGAAGGTGCTGATGATGTTGGTGGTGTTGTTGGTGTTGTTGGTGTTGGTATTGGGTGATTGGAATGTCAGAGACAGGGTGGTCGTTTCTGGCGGATGACCGTGGCGGCATAAATGGAGGCATGTTGTAGTTGCTCATGGTGAATTGGCGATCTTGCCCTTGGCAGGTGGACTCACGTGGATGCAGATCACGCAAATGCAAGTTTCTGGTGGAAATCAGCAATTGACGGGTGCCGATCTATTGACTTGAGCGTCAAATGAGATGCGTGGATGCGAAAGCGAAGACGAGGTCGGCGAGGTGACTTCGGAAGTGGGGCACTAGGGGCAGATGGAAAACTTAAGTTTGATACTGTGAGCCCTGGGGCGTTCAGACAGCGATCTGCGCGCTTTTAGCCGTGTCTCGAAGCCGGGACGGAAAAATTCTGCAAGTCTAGTTTGAGGGGATGTAAAAAAAAACGAAGCTCTCAGAAATTCAAGATTTCAGGTTTGGCTTGTTGTTTTCGCCAGGACACTTTTGGTGCCGTAACGCTCATCTGCAGGATCAACACCTCTCTATGGATAAGGAAGCTACAGTCTTTGTCGTTGACACCGGCCCGCTGGCGGACCCGGCTGGGATAGATTATGTCCTTGCAGTATATGCCGAGAAACTACAGCGGGGGCTCAAAACCGACATAATGGCTGTTTTGGCCTACAATTCCCCCATCACGAATCATGCTGTGGCCGACCTGGGCAAATTCCCTGGAATTGACGTGATCTCAGAGCTCCAGGCTCCAGATTTTGAAGGACTTACAGAATTGAAGCACAAGCTTGTGGCCAATAAAGATGTCGCCGTCTCGGACGCCTTCAAGGCGCTAGTTTTCAGTATTAGTTTATTTGATGTAACGAAGACCAAAAAGTTCAAGCGGAACTTGGTCTTTGTTGGCAGCTCTACTTCAGCAGTCGAGGAACGCTCCTTGGAGAAAATCCCAGCTCTAGCACACCTTCTTGAGGCGTTGCCTGTCAATTTGGTTGTTTTGGGGGATGTGCCTGAACTCTCACTGTGGGAGCGCATAGGGGAGAAATTTCTCCTGCTGACACTTATTCTGAAAACTGAGCTACATCTTTTACCTGCACTACATCCTTCTGTCAAGAAGACTAGGCCGTTACCTGTTTATCGAGGAGAGCTCCGCTTTGGCTCTGATATTCGTCGACATTTGCAAGACTCGGCCTTTGTTGCGGCGAAGGATGACAACTGTCTCACTTTCAGAGTTGAGGTCTACCCAGCTGCAAAGTCTGAGGTTGCACTGACTTCAAGTTTCCGAGAATACGTTGTTCTGGACGATCCACACGCCGCCCCAGTCAAGGTTGAACGACACACTCGGCATTTTGTCTGGCAGAAAAAGCAAGCGTCTTCTGATTCCAGCAAACCCGAAACTTGGGATGGTACCTTTGACGAGAAACTCTTCGATAAGATCTACATCGACAAGCAGCAGATGGCGCCTGGATTCCGCTTTCTGAATTTCGATGTGGTAGCCCTTGATGACGCGCTCATGCTGGCGGCACGGCTTGAAATTTCGCCCGAGTTTGATATCTGGGGATTTACCAAGGCTAGCTCTGTTCCTCCGGAATTTTTCACAGAGGAAACACTTTATGTTGTTCCGGAAGCCAGCTCGTCGTTCCGGAATCTTGTAAACCACGCAGCATTTTGCGAGGCACTTTTGAGGGCGGACACGGCTCCCTTAGTTCGCTTTGTTCGCAAGCTGGCCAAGGAGGTGGAGGTTGGAGTTCTTCTACCGGTGAAAGTCAGAAAACACGCACCAGCTGAATCACGGGATCAATTGGAGGCCTATGCCTTCATTTACGTGCGACTTCCATTTTCTGAGGACATGAAGATTGGCCGTTTTCCGAAAATAGCACTGGAAGTTTCGGACACTTCTGCAACCATGGACGACTTTGTCCGATCCATGACTATAGGTGATATGAAGGAGAGAAATAGGCCCGTGATCGATGTCAAGAAAGTCACCATGCTCTCCTCAGAGGCATCCAAGTTGCCTCTTTTGTCGGACTTCGAAGAACACAATTTGTTCTTGGCAAACTCTCCTGCTATCAACAAGCACGCAGTTTACATGAGGAGATTGCTTATAGCTGCCTCCGGTGGGCCAGTGACTCTTAAAAGTATTCAGAATGGCTCCAACTTTTTCAACTTGGAGAACATACTCAACGTGAATATTAGGGACCCTGAATTTCTGCTTCCACAGGCAACTGCAAAAGCGAAGAGGCTCCGGGAAGTTCTCGAACTGGTGTATGTGCGTAAGGAGGACACGAAGAAGCAGAAAACTAGCAAGCTGGATGTGTACTTACAGAACCGGGGTAATTACGGCGCGGAGGAGAAATCGTACGGCGAGGTGCCAGATTTTGGTTTTTAACGGAAGATTCTGGGTTGATAGAGTCGTAAAATTAAATTGTATCAGCAGGAGACCAACGATTCAAATACAGGTATTCTTACAAGCTAGACACGATTGCTCACTAAACACTAAATAACGATTTCAGAGAAATGCCAATTGCGGATGGACATGGCAAAGCGTAAATATATACAAGAACCAGCTCATTCTGCAATGTTCACAACTTGAAAAGCTGGTTTCTCAAGTCGTACTCTCTGTCTTTTGCCGTCCTCTTACGGTTCTTAGACCGAGCAGTCCCGTCCACACCTAGGCTATTCGTAATTCTATCACTCACTGTCGTCGCATGTACTCGGTTCTTCTCATCTTCAAACAACTTCTCAACTTCCTGTCTCGTGGTGTTGGTGATAGCCTGCTTGTCAAAGACACCACGATGTTTGGATGTTTTCCCCTGCCGCCAGAGGTTGGTCCAAAACGTAGCCAAGCCGAGTTCGTCGTAGCCGCCATCTTTGTTGAGTTTTCCTCGCTTTTCAGCAATCTTATATAGCAAGTAGTTGATATCATTAGTGGGCTCCGAAAATTCAGCGTACTTCCTTGGATCCTGGAGATTGAGAACGTACAATAAGTAATCGGCCTGTACCACAGCGTCAATGAAGGAGGTATGGATACAGCCCACGAGTCCCAATGAGAGCATTGTCTCGGAATCCTTGACTGTGGGAAGGAAAACACCGGGTGTATCGTAAACAAGAATGTCAGGCTCTGAACTAAGGCGAATCACCTCACTAGTATTTCTCGTGACACCCGGCTGTCCTCCCGTTCTTGCTACCTTTGTCTTTTTGGTGGATATTCCCTGCTGCTTGCTGGCATAGCCAACTGAACGAAGTGTATTGACGAGCGTCAGCTTGCCCACATTAGGCATTCCTATGATCATCGTTCGCATTCCAAGTGGTGGCGGGGGCTCCAATGAGTAGTAATAGTCACTCACTGCTTTAAGAACTTCTTTAGCACTTGTCTTGCTTCTGGCATCCACGAATAGATGCTGCTCGTCGCCATGCCATTGCTTCAACAATTTCTCAGATATTCCCAGAAGGTCTTTCTTGCTATATAGCACAATCTTGGGTTTTCGGGCCAATACACGATCAAATAGCACATTCGTGGTGGAAATTGGAGCACGACTATCTCTAACTTCCAACACCAAATCCACCTGGGGCGCTAGATGGCCAAATCTGGTAAGTGCTTTCTGGTGGTGACCTTTAAAATTCGATAGCGGAAGTAGGTAATCCGGAAAGATCTTCCGAGGAACAAACGCCATTAGTGGAATATGTGGGGCATCGCAAGGTGTGCAGGATGTCTGCGGTAGACATAGTTGGTCTCAGAAGTTTCAACAACAGGCTGATTGAAGATTAATGCCGCTAATTACATTCACAGGGCTCCCATGTTCGGGAAAATCCCATTATGCTCGCGATCTCCAGAAAACGCTTCTCGAAAAGATCGCCAACTCACAATCTGACTACAAGGTAGTTCTCATAGATGACGCTGGCCTAGGAATAACCCCCGAAGACTATAAGGAATCGCACTCGGAGAAATTCGCACGAGGAAAGCAGCTCACTGCAGTGAAAAGGGAATTATCTCGTTCCACATTTGTCATCTTGGACTCTCTCTCCTACATCAAAGGGTTCAGGTATCAGCTCCACTGCGAAGCCAAGGAAACGGTGACGCCGCACTGCACGATACACGTGCTAAGCTCGTTAGAAAAGTGCATAGAAAACAACACAGACCAAAAATGGGACGAGTTGACGATCTCGCAGCTATCAATGCGGTACGAAGAACCCAATCCCGACGCTCGCTGGGATGCCCCTCTTTTTGAAGTCGTTTCGGGAGACGACGAGCTTCCGTTCTCTGAAATTTGGGACGCTTTAGTGTTGAGAAAGGCACCGCCTCCTAATGCGGCAACCTTGGTAAAACCTACCTCGGGCAACGACTACATTCAGGAATTGGACAAGAAAACGCTATTAGTGGTTCAGGCAATCGCTCGCCACCAACAGGTTGTAGCTGCTGGAGGAATTGTCAAGGTGGATGGCGAAGTCTCCGTGACCCTTCCGGCAAATACTGTCAGCACTGCTCAGCTTCAGAGAATCAGAAGAACATTCATTGGCATGAATCGTATGAGAAGCATCGAGATAGAGCGAATTGTTCCGGTGTTTGCAGATTACGTTGAGAAGTCGCTTGAGGATTAGCAGTCTTGAGGGTGTGGACTGGTTGTCTTGCTTCCTCAGGTGGGACGGCATGATGCACTGTTGCCAAGGACGAGGAGAGGAACAAGATTTCCAGCATTGGTGTTCGCTGGAATTTAGGGGAAACACCGCTCTGCAGAATAGTCATTGAGGAGTTGAAGCAGCGATTCCCCCCCTCCCAACTTGGTGCTCATGCTCTTTAGTTTGAGAATGCGGCGGCGCTGGCTTTCATAATCCAAAGCCTCGAAGTTCAGAGTTCGCCCCAAAGCTGAGCAACACGCTCACATTATATCCTATCATGCATTCCATATATGACCCGTATTTTCTAGCCTATCTCTTTCTCACCGTATTCCACTTATAGTGAACTTGGCCGTCCTGGTCTCGGAGTTTCCTTACATCGCCATCCTTCATCAATTCCTTTGTAAGAGCCAACTTGTCCTCCACCTCTTTCAACTGCTTTTCTCTCTCAAGCCTCTCTTTCAAAAGCTTGTAGTCGGCAAGTTTCTGCCTTTCTCTCTGCTCGCGAGTTTCAAAATCCTCATCGTCTTCAAGAGGCTTCTTCGTGCTCTCAAGCTGGTCAGTCCGAAGCCGGTTTTCTCTTCTATTCACCAAGCTCGCATCTGTCTTGAAATGTTTCAGAGCATCGAAATTCTCGGCATCCTCCACCGAGTCGACGAAAACAGTGTGCTTGCCCTTGGCCTTGAATTGTAGTTTGTCCATGAGTTTGTTGATTTTCGCTCTTTCATTGAGTCTCATTGTTCTCACGTAGCTCAAGTCTTGAGACTTGTACAACTTCATCTGCTGCTCCGTGAGCTGCTGAGCATTTTCGTTCAACTCAATACCTGCATCGTCGGTCCGACGTCTGGTCATGGCATGGTAGTACTCATCAGGGTTGTAACTGGCGGCCTTTTCACGTAAGAGCTTGAGTGCTGCTTGTTTCTTGTGGTAATCAGTGGCTCTGAGTTTGTAGTCTTTCTTCTTCTCAAGAAGACCGTACTTTGCACGGTCCAGGGTTTGCGAACGCTCCCTGTGCTGCTTTTTCTGGACGTTGTGCACTAGTTTGACCATGGCGATGGAGATGACGAGATGAGATGTGTGCAGGATAGAACGAGTTGGTACTATGGGGCAGGGTGTGGGCAGAAGTAAGGTCAAAAATACTAGGAGCGATAAATTTACCTAAGACTAGCTTTCGCTCGTGCGAGATCAACAACACTCGTAGCGCCTAGGTATCTGCTTGGTATCATGGAAAACACTTCAATGCTCATCACCATGACAAGTGAAGCATTCCACCTAGGCAGAAGGAGGGGAAATACTTCAGCCAAACCAAACTCTTAAAATTTCACCTGATTAGTCGTTCGGTGGGTGTTTCTCACCACATGCCGAAATTCACTATGCCTCCACTTTGAACTTTTCCTGCACCTGCCCAACTCATGTACACCGTAAGAAGTCAAGCTGCCCGGCGACTTCGGCCAAAGGCTAGTCTTAACCTCGCCAGGCTTCCTACTGGTCGTGTGTTATCACGTGACATTTCGACGTCGTTGCCGACTCGCTCCGGAGAGGAACTTCCGTGGTATCTTCGAGAACAAGTGAAGTCAGAATTTACCACTCCTGAATTGGAAAGTTTCCAGATCCCAGAACATGTCCCGGCCGAACTAAAAGAGATTTATGGAGTTTTTGTCAAAGAGTACGGCCTCGAGGACCTCACGATCTTCGACATGACCCACAAGCACGAGCTGGATGAGATAAAGGACGAGGTGGATTTTGTGCTCCTATCGACAGGGAAATCCGAAAAGCATGTCTTTAATGCCGCCAAAGAACTTCGACAATTTTTGAAACAGAAGTACAATGTCGTTCCGCACATTGAGGGAATGGTATCAAGTGCCAAAACCCCAGCGATGCGTCGGCGGCTCCTCAGAAGAGCCAACAAGAAACCATCAGCAACAGACAACGAATACGGAAAGAGCGCCAACAGTTGGGTCGTCTGCACTCACGACCATACCGAACTCCACATCCTCACCAAGTCCAGACGAGAAGAACTCAACTTGGAAAGTTTATTTTGCCACCCGGACGACGCCCATCTTTACGAAAACAAGATGGAGACACTTTTTGAATCAGACCATATTTTCAGCGGCATTCGCAGATTTCATACCCTGGCAAGAACGCCTCAGGCGGCTAGTCTTTTATCGAGACTCCAGAGTCTGCAAGCAATTGAATATCCTCGTGATCTCAAAGACGAATTTGATGCTACCGTAGACGAGACGAGTTTGAACGAGCACGCCCTCCGCGTGCAGTTTTACCGCCTTTTGCATCTTTCATGGCCAGAGAATGTACCATTCCGGGAAGTTGAAGATGCGATTCTTGCAAAGTACACCACCGATCTTGGCGACTCGAACACCAAAATCGACGATGTTGTGGAATACATGAAGCTTCTTTTGGACACACCTGGGCGTGGGCGGGAAAAGTCTCAGGCTGACGATGACTTAGACAGGTTGTCGTCTTTCATGAACACGCTATATCTGTTTCTGACGGACAGGTTCTCGATGAGCCTGAACCATGAGTTTGCGCCTCTACTTTGGCGACTCACACATCGAGCAGATTCAGAAATTCTCCCTGCCATGATTGATCTGGTCATCGAGGGTGCACCGATTTCACCTGCTGAATGTCGGGTGATGATATCATCCAGCAAAGCGCGCGACGTCCTCTTTTTGCTCAGGTCCGAGAAGAAGACTGTGTTGACCGGAGCTATGAGAGAACTCATTCTTCTTACGTATGGCAACGCTGGAAAATGGGAGAAGTTTTGGGCCGAGTGGGAAGACATCTGCATGCATAGTAAACGGGATTCTGGCGTCTCAGTACAGAGGTACGTACGCCTTGCCATTTATCTTGCTCTCAGGAACGACCCAGCAGCATCGCTTGCGTTTTTGACCGAGCATTGGAATGTGTCGTCGTCAGTAGCTGGAGGCTTCTTACCTCGTATCATCGAGAACGGTAGGAAGTTCAACTCGGAACCTGAGAGGTTAGCATTTAAGAGAGCTATGGCGGCGTTGATTGAGAGTGCCGGCGGCCGCGACCAGGCTGTGTTTGATGGCATCAGAGACCAGGTTGCTGAACTCTGATCCGGGGATATTGTCGATAATTTGGGCTTCCTGTAAATAATAGCGGCTCGAAATGGAGACGTGCCTTGCTGACAAAGATTGTGAACATACTGCGGAGAGTAGACGTTTTCTGGGTTCTCTCACATACGGATGCGATAGAGTACGCTGTCTTGTCTCAAACTCGATTTCCGAGGTGGCTTAAAAATGGAGTTACATCTGGAAAGAAGAATTATAACTATGTCAAAGATACGACGTAAATGTTTGTCATGAAAAATATGTGTTACATTATCCAGCGACTGTTTTACCTTCGCATCTCGCCAGACGCCTATGTCTCACTATAGGCGCGTCGCACCTACTACCTACTACCTCCACAACTCATGGCAGACGACAACATCCACCGGTGCAAAGTCCGAATAAAAGAATGGGAGAACAGTTTTAAGGAGAAAAACGGCAGGGTTCCATCAAAAGAAGATGCTAAAGCCAGCGAGATCTGGTCAGTCTACCAGATGTACAATAAGCTCAAATCCAGGACGCGACGGAGAGCCAACGACCCCGAGGAAATAGATGCCAGACTTAAGACTGACAGCAATCCCCACATCAGCATACATACAGAAGAAATTCCCCCACAAAAACCCTCATTCATCGCTCAATCCCCCAAAAATTCCCTCAAGGCTGAAGCTGAGTTTGGACCGACCCCACAGGCTAACGGCCGCGTGCTCCTGATATTTGACATGATTGGTGGCACTCCAGAGCGCTCTCCACTAAAGTCCAAGAAAGAGGGCCTGAAAAATCTGCCATTCTCATCAAATACTGACGTTGGCTTCAAGACTCCAACACGACCTCCACGACAAATTACGTTTGCGGAGCTCACGCCGTCACGAAGTTCGGCCAGCCGACCCAGTGTTGCCGAAAAACTTGCCATGGCTCTGTCTCCCACCCGTACGCCGTCCCAAGCAGTTGCTGAAACGCCGTTTTATCTTCGCCATGTGGAGCTTCCGCTGCAGACCGGGCTCAAAGAAAGCGACCCACAGACCCCGTCAAAAACATCCGTAGTTACTTTTCAAGTGTCGCCATCGCCTCTAAAACCGGTGCGCATGCTTTCATTCGGAAAGAAGATCTCGGACTTGGCCAACGAGCTCAAAAAGATCGACGAGGACGAGTTGGCGGCGCAGAGGCTAGAGTACGGATTTGAGGAGACAGATGATGATGAGGATGAGCACGCCGAGCCTGGGGCAGAGAACGCAGGTGCTCAGAAACGCCGGAGAAAGCCGATCACCCAGAAGAGAACCACACGGCGCTGGAAGATCAAGCCACGGTCAGAGGACGGCAATACCAAGAATTTAGAAGGTAAAAATGTGCATGACGAAGTCCAGAGACTTCAGGAGAAAGAACAGACCCACCGTACCAACTACCTCAATGGAGTGGCCAACGAGGAGTCCGAAGAGGAGGACAACCTGGAGGAGCAGCAACAGGCTCAGAAACCAGCACGTGCAAGAAAACACAACCTTGTCAGCAACAACTTCAAGCGGCTCAAGATTAACGACCCCCGTACTCGGAGATTCAAAAGAATGAGAGGCAGACGATAATGTGAGCGGTGACTTTCCGAATTTGTATAATAGATCTATGATGGAATGGCCGCAAGGAGCTCGTCGCTGCTCAAATCACCAAATTGCACCCTGGTATGCCCGGGCTCGCTGACATCATCTTTATTGCCTTCCAGACCACCCAAATACACCGGTTTGGCCCATTTGTTTCTGTCAGACTCGTAGTCCCACTTGTTTGACGCAAGAGTCGCTTCGGCGTCCATTTTGTTTTCGCGGAGTGCGTTTTCAAGATCCTCGATCTCTGCCTTTTCCTTCTCGGGTTCATGGCTGACCACGTGCTTTTCAACCATCTTCACTTTCCCATCCCGGATCACCATCTCTACCACTTTTTTGGTTCGGCCAGTGCTGACCTTTTCTTGGTGTATGACTTTCCGCATATGCCTTTGCTGTTTTTTCAATTGAAGTGCCCGTTCCACGGGAGAGAGCCACATGCTTCCGCTCAGCTGGGTTGGCATCTCGAAGTCGGCAGCATTATCGATTACTCTGGTGCGTTCTGCGCCAGTGGCTTGGAATTCTAGAAGCATTTCTAGCCGGTCTTGCGCCTTGAGCAAGTCCAGATTTACACTCTGCTCACGTTCGAGTTTGTCGAACTGCGCCAACTGCTGCTGTAAATCTTCCGCCTCTTCAAGACGGAGCTTTTCAGCTTGTTCTTGTTTTTTCGAGTCTCGCTCTATGCGCTCTAAAGCCGCTTCTTGGGCTTTCCACAAGTTTCCTCCGGTAGTCATGGCATATTTGATGGGCTTGGCCTTTTTCTTGACCACGCTTTGCGCTTGCAACTTCTTGTTGGTTGGATCCTGTTGTTTCCGTTCGATTTCGTTCTGCTCAGATCGGAGAATCTCCACGATCTCATGTTTTTCAGATGCACTGAGCAACTCGGCCCCACAGAACAGACACGGCTGGAGCCCTTCCTTTTCGCATATGATTTTGCCGCAATTTAGACAGTTTGGTGCAACTTCAAAGAGCGGATGCCGCGTGGCCATGCAATTACATGAGCGGCGGACGCCCGAAGCATCTTCCTTCCGATCTTCAACCTCCAATTCAGCCAATGCGGACTCGATATCCTTCAAACTATCGAGGTTCTTCTTCTTCGATCTTTTCACCTGTTGTGGCGTGAGCTTATTCAGAGGCTTGCTATCTGCAAGTTCAGAAACCGTGGTGGAATCTCTCGATTTGGAGAGTCTCAGTTTGCCAGATGGAGCAGGAGATGGCGATTCCGTCCAGGGCGAGGGCAGATGCGAGGGAGGTGTTGGACTTTTCACCGAAGCAGATGCACTGGATGTCGACGCTGTCTGCCTGCTATCTAGAATTGTTCTGATCACTTCGTAACTTGAGTCGCTGTGGCCTAGTAAGTCGAGCAAATGGAGCTCGATCTCGTGGTTTTTGAGTGTGAGAGTGTGGTCCACTATCTCGCCCAAACTGGCTTCGTCCAATGGGATGATGTTCCCAATGGCTTCCACGGCATACTTGCGGATGTCGTTCATGATGGAAATATGGTCACGTGAGCCGCCACTGGGGATGCAGCGAAACGAGTAGCAGGGGCCTGAGGAGGAGAAAAACGAAAGTATCACTACCAATGCTCCAGATTCCGAACCTGTGATGATTTTCCATTTTCACGGATTTCCTGCCTATTCTGGTAGATGGAAACTCGAGGTGTTGATGGGGAGGTGTTCCAACCAGCAGGGCGATCTCAGACCAGCAAGACGACGCCGTGCCGAATATTGGCTGGCAATAGTTTGAGGTTTCAATTCTGTCACAATATTCTAATCTTTTGAGGTCATCGCTTGATTACGGAAGCCCCCCGCGCACTGTTCCCAATCAGGAATAGTAATGGCTGCAACTCGATCTGTGGCATATAAAATCCTCACTCCTTCCACATAAACCACTCGACTATCTGGTTTCTGCAACTCGAGAATCTACCGCTTCTGTAAACTTGATACAGTGACCAACTCAACGAAACTACTCGGCTGGTACATTTTCGACCCGCTTCATATCAAATGGAGCACATCTACTACGAGAAGTTCAGCAAAAGCTATTGCACCATTTCTCGACTTGGGCATGGCAGTTTTGGATGTGCCGTTCTTGCGAAATGTCGCAAAGATGTGGATGCAATGCTAGATATTTCAGATGATAAGAAAGGAACCATGTTGGAATCGTTGGAGAGTAAAGGCCCCGCCAGACTGTACAAGAATGGCTTGGTTGCGGTGAAGATCATGAAAACTCAGCTCAGGCTGCCTGAGGAATACCTCAAGGTTAACGAGGTCAAGTTTATTTTATCTGTTTCGTCACACCAGAACTTGCTTCAGATCTTGGATTTGTTCGTAGACCACTACACGGGCAAACTTCACATTGTCATGGAGCCCATGAACGAGAACCTCTACCAGCTTATTCAGCGCCACGAGGCCCATACAATATCACCCAAAGCAGTGAAATCTATGTTGACGCAGTTGTTGAACGCCATCCGGCACATTCACTCTTTTGGGTTTTTCCACAGAGACGTCAAGCCCGAAAACATCTTGATTTCTTCGTCGCTGGATTATTACGGCAGCCGCGAGGCCATTCCGCCCGAGCATAGGTCCCATTCGTATATCCTCAAACTATGTGACTACGGGCTTTCTCGGCACGTAAACAACGACAAGGAGCTCACCCCTTATGTATCGACACGGTGGTATAGAGCTCCAGAAATTCTCTTGCGGCTGAAATCTTACGCTCAACCTATTGACGTATGGGCTTTTGCGTGCGTAGCAATTGAACTAGTGAATTCAAGACCACTATTATGTGGACAGAACGAGTCGGAGCAAATCTGGCTTCTCTTGAATTTGCTAGGGCATCCTTTGTACCAGTCTCGCAAGCATGATAGCCTCGGCGGGTTCTGGTCTGAGGGTGTCAAGTTGGCTAATGCACTTGGATTCACGATGCCGTATATGGCTGGAGCTTCCATCGGTAGCGTGATAGAGCCCGGAGCTTACACTGAGTTGGGCAGGGTGTTACAACTGTGCTTGTCATGGGATCCAGCAAAACGGCCTACTTCTGAACAGATTGCAATGTCAGCCTTTTTCCAGGATGACATTGAAATGACTACAGTGGTTCATTTGCCTACCCCGGTTTCGCCAGTTATCGCATCTGATTCTGGCTCCCTGCAACTGTTCTCGTGGATCCAACCCTCGGATCACCACTTAGACGAGCATGACACTGCAGAAAATTTCCTTCTGCAGTACATAACATTCGAAAGTGCAGGCAATTCGTTAAGGTCCCTGGTGCAAGAGCTCAGCATTTCTTCGTCCATTGCGCTAACGTGAGCCGCAAAGTGAATTCAAGGTTTCTGTGTACTTTGTTTTTCTGTAAAGCGTGTATACTGTATTTTTGGGGCAACAACCACTTACCCCACAGGATGACTGCGAACAGCGTGTCTGACCAGATCTCGCTTCGCATATTGCCTCCCATAACACACTCACTTGGATATCCAGAAATTGAACCACCAAAATCATGTGCATTCTGATTTCTACTACTGAAATTCCCGACTACCCCTTCGTTCTTCTCTCAAACAGGGATGAATTCTTCGCTCGACCAACTCAATTAGCCCAGTTTAGACAAGGACCAAATGGCACGGAGTTTTTATCTCCAATGGATCTTGGACGGCCAGAGCATGGCAGTTGGATTGGCGTCTCCAAATCAGGGAAGATTGCTGTCCTCGTCAATTACAGAGAGGAATCTATGATCTGGGGATCTGTCTCTAGAGGCATCTTACCCATTGACTACTTGACCTCAAATGTACCAGATGATGAATGGTATTACACTTTAGAAGATCGTTTATCGAAGCGGGCAAACCGCCCTACAAAACTTGCGGATGTTGGTGGTTTCACTCTCTTATACGGCCAACTCAAATTAGACAAAAACGGCAAACTAGAGCCCTTGAATATAATAAGCAATCGTGGAGATCGTGGCAAAGTACACGTGAGCGAAATGAGTTCCGCTTTAGCTCATGAGGCAACGGCAACCCAGAAGACCTTTGGATTATCAAACTCCTTGTTCTACGAGCCATGGGAGAAGGTAGCACTTGGACAAGAAATGGTCTCAAACCTTGTAAAGCAGACGTCTGGATTCAGTCCTTCTCAATTGGCTGAAGCTTGCTTCAAGGTCCTCTCCCATAACACCTACAGTGAGGAAATCTCTCAGAACGGAACCTTTAACGAGATTATGTACGAGCTCAGAAATACTATTTATGTGCCCCCGCTCGATACGAAGCAACCCAGCAACGTCGGCTCCAATATGGGTCGCTTTTACGGTACCAGAACCCAGACAGTGATCTTGCTCCACAAATCGGGTACTTTACACTACTTCGAACGGGACTTATTCTCGAACGACCTGGACGATAAAAATGTGAGATCCCAGCATCGTGAATTTAGTCTCTGGAAACCTGAATAGCAATACCGGCTCTAGATGAGAGTTCCTGCAGCCCGTACCCGCGATCACCAGAAACGAGCAACTCATAATGATCACAACTCGCGGAGGGTACCCTCTCACGTCGCAATTCCGTATTAAAGCAAAAAAGTTGCCAGGAATTTCACCGTTGCTAGTGTTTATTCCGGGAAACCCTGGCCTTATCGATTACTACACCACTTATCTAGAGCTTATTTCCGAGGCTAATCCACAATTCTCCGTATTGGCTATTTCACACGCCGGCCACCAATCAAGTGACGACTTTGTGAAAGCAGGTAAACAGGACATGTCTCACTTTTATTCGATTGACTTCCAAATCCAGCACAAGTTCGAAATCCTCAAACGCGAGGTACTCAATGGACATAATGAGCTCCATTTTCTTGCCCATTCCGTGGGTGGGTACGTCGTGCAGAGGGTAGTAAAACAATTGCTTGAGGACCCAGAACTCGCTGGCCGGGTTCGGGTTAAATTCGTTGGGCTCATATGCCCAACAATAGTCGACATTGCCAAATCACTGTCTGGTGTGCGCCTCACGCGACTTGTGCAGATGCTTCCTCTTGTGCAGCTGGCTATTATTTTGATCACGATTTTGCAGTGGATTCTTCCCGATTCGGTGGCCCTGTGGATCATTCGATCCTTTATCATTGCTAGGCCAGCTTCAGACGACGCTAGACTGAATGAGTCGTGGAGTAATGCTATCAATGGTACCATGAAAATCTATAAACTGAGGCGAATTGTTCAGCAGACTTTGCTTATGGCCGTGGAAGAGATGGAAGTCATTCACAAGGATGACGCATTCAACGATTGGTTTTTCGAAGAACTCCCGAAAACCCAAAATGTGCGACTTTGGTCTTTTTTTGCCATTAAAGACCATTGGGTTCACGACAATACGCGCGACTACATTTTGGGCCGGTACCACGACCTGGAAAGTAAGTCAGTACGCTTCGAAGTCGGTGATGTTGACAATGACAATTCAAAAGCTATTACCCATAGTTTTTGTATTGACCAGAGTGTCGAATTTGCTGCTATTACGTGCCAAGCGCTAGGCCAAAATGGTTCCAATTAATAAGTCTGAAGGATGATTCATGCGAATGAATCACTGTGAGTCTCGCGTCACTGACTCCTAGTCATGCCAACATGCAGGCCGGGCGCCTGACAAGTGCACACCCTGCAGGGGCTAAAAATTCATCTTAAGACAAGCTTTTTCAACATAAATTGGGGCGCATTCCGGTTATCTTCTATTCTCCAGTCCATTTTTCTTTGTTACACAGCGAGAAATCACTGACATTCATCCCACAGTATGTCTGCCGACACAAAGGAACTGGATATCAGTTCTGTAATGAGAGAGAGAGTCGAAGAAGACCTGGTGCTGCATGAGTCCGAAGCATTGGCTCTGCAGAAGGAACTCGACAGAATTTACAGGAAACTTGACCGCCGAATCGTGCCTGCCCTTTGGTGCCTTTACTTTCTCACGTCTTTTGGGTCCAATGTCTACGGTGTGACGTTGACCATGAACAGGTCTCAGGGCCACTCGCTTGCACAGAAATTGAAGTTGACACCTCATGACATTTCCACCGCTTCAGCCTTGTATTTTGTGGGCTACATCCTTTTTGATGTGCCCATGAACTTGATAATGACCAAAGTGAGTCCGCAGTCGTGGCTTTCCAGAATCGTGATCACTGTTGGTGTGGTTTACACATGCTACCACTCATTGTCTTCTTCCAAGGGTCTTATTGCGGTTCGGTTCATTTCTGGGTTGGTTGGAGCTGGTACTTGGCCTGGAATGTCCTACTACATCTCCTTGTGGTACCCCAATGATCGCCTGACGCGCAGAATTGGCTATTACTTCACAGCAGCGCAAATTTCTGCGGCAGTCGGTGGGCTTTTGTCAGCAGGTTTTCAAAAATTGGATGGAAAAAGAGGCTACACTGGCTGGCAATGGATGTACTTGGTTTATGGAACGATAACCATCGCGGTGGGCATCTCTTTGCTTTGGTGGCTCCCTGACAGACCTTACAAGACCACGAAAGAACATCACGGGAAATTTATGACCTTCTACAATAAGTACTTCACGCCTAGCCATCCACTCAACGAAAGAGAAAAGGCGATTCATCGTCGAGATATCGAGAGTCGCTATCAGCTCTTGAAGTGGACATGGGTGGATGTGGTGAGAGTGATCAGCGACCTTAGGATTTGGCCTATCATCATCATGTATTTCGGTGTTGTGGGAACAGGTTTTGGTCTTGCCGTTTTTGGGTCCACTATCATTGCAACCAACAACCCCAATCTTTCTTCCATCAATGTGTCGCTCTTATATGCGCCCATTTGGCTTTTTGATCTCGCTGGAATTTTGATTATCACCCCTTTTGCAGACAAGTACAAGGCCTACAGGGCGTTCTTCTTTTCTGGTGCGTGCTTGATTATCATTACGGGTATGTTTGTGACAACCTGGGCCCACGGGTCGTGGAGCAAATACGGCGGCCTTCTTATTGCTGGATTTGGTTTGGGCCCCACTGTTCCCATTTGCATGTCGTGGTCGGCGGAGATCTTCGGACCGAGATATGGAGACGTTGGTACTGCGGTGAGTGCGGCGGTCGTTTCTGGGTTGGGTAATTTGGGCTCTGTGACAGCGACTTATGCGTTGTACTCTGGCTGGCCTGCCGACAAAAAAAGACTATTCCGCTATTCCAACATGGTGCTTGTCGGCATGTTGGGCATCAGTATCCTTGCGTCAATGGTATGCCACTTGATCAAAGACAAGGTGAGACAGATCAAGAAGCTCCCAGCAGAAGACGCGGTTGCTGAGGATGAGTAAATCTGCCGGGTTTGCCATACCGCCAGCCTTTAATCCAATTTTTCGCAGTGGCTTCTCTGTGTATAATATATCTCGACCGAGGTATAATCTCCATCGGTCGCGGTAGCCGCGCGCACGGAATTGTCTTGGGACAATCCGCAAGCACACCACAGAAAATACACTTGATTCCTAGGTTGTATCGAATACTATACCAAGTAACATGCCGAGATCTAACCTGGAAACAAAAATCTCACTTTTTACATTCTTCGTTTCCTTTGCGAGATGACGCTTCTTTTTTTTTTCTCACACACTCTCTATGCCCCACATCTCATCGCGAAATTCAACTCATCATGTCTGCCTCCGATAAAGCGTTGTCGGCCACCGACAAAGCATCTTTGCCCTTCACGGAGCAGCATTATTTCTCCTCATATGACCACTTTGGCATTCACGAGGAAATGCTCAAGGACACCTCGCGAACCTTGGCTTACCGTCTGGCCATGTATAAAAACAGACACTTGTTCAAGGACAAAGTCGTGTTGGATGTCGGATGCGGTACGGGAATCTTGTCGATGTTTGCTGTCAAGGCAGGTGCCAAGCATGTGTATTCTGTCGATATGCTGAACATCATCGAAAAGGCCCGGGAAATCGTTGAACTCAACGGGTTCGACGACAAGATCACGCTTTTGCAGGGCAAATTGGAGGACATCGAGTTGCCAGTTGATTCCGTGGATATTATTGTTTCCGAGTGGATGGGCTACTTTTTGTTGTACGAGTCGATGTTGGACACTGTGCTTTACGCCAGAGACAAGTATCTTGTGGAGGGAGGACTCATTTTGCCCGACAAATGTCAAATGTATGTGGCTGGAATTGAGGACGGTCAGTACAAGGACGATAAGATCCACTTCTGGGAGGATGTCTACGGATTTGACTACTCGCCATTCATCAAAGTGGCCATGGCTGAGCCTCTCGTGGATACCGTGGACCTGAAGTCGTTGATCACCACCCCAAGTAAATTCTTTGAATTCGATATCAACACCGTCACCAAGGAGGGCTTGACTTTCCACGAGGCTTTCTCCTTGGAGGCCACCGACAACGATCTTTGTCACGCATTCATCGTCTGGTTTGACTGTGTATTCCCTGGTGATGAGAAGGTGACGCTTGGAACGGGTCCCTTAAGCCAGTACACTCACTGGAAGCAGACCGTGTTCTACATGGATCAAGTTTTGGACTTGAAGAAGGGCGATATCGTGGAGGGAAAGATTGCATCGCGGCCTAACGCCCGCAATCCCAGAGAGGTGGATGTGGAAATCAACTGGCAGGTCAAGACGTCCACTAAGGACACGAGCCGTGAACAGACTGGTCGCCACAATTACTTCATGCGTTGAGCTGACAGACTCGCGACTTTGCTAGCGGACCAGGTTTTAACACGAATAGATTGAGAAAGTGTAGAAAAGTTGGAGTGAGAGAGGCGGAGCTTGGAAGCTTGAAGCAGAGGAGAATCCAGGCGGCCCCAGTGGTGAGGCATGTAAACAGTGCAGCCCACTCGAGGTTTTGAACAGGCTTCTTCTGGGCCCTCTGGTTCTACGTAGCACTAGCAAGGAACGCCTAGCTCAAGTCGATTCTTGTACCGAAAAATCACCAAAACAAGAAAAATAGCGGTATCTTTGTTTTCCACCGCCGGTGCCTGTATTTTCTGGTCATTCATATCTTATCGCCGTTCTTCAGCACTGCCTGCATGTTCCGGGCGGCCTCTTCTTTAGTCAGCAAACCATCGACGGCGGCCAATATATATCTCAAATCAGCCTCCTTATTTTCCACCTCCTCGAAAATGTCCCAGAAAGTCACCAAATCCGATAAGGAATGGCAGGCCATTCTCCTGCCTGAACAATTCAGAGTACTCAGACAGCTGGGCACTGAAGCTCCAAACTCAGGAACCTTCAATAAAACTCCAGCCTCCAGTGGCACATACGACTGCGTGGGATGTGGGCAGCCACTCTACAAGGGATCAACGAAATTCAACTCCAATTGCGGTTGGCCAGCATTCTACGAGGCAATTCCCGGTGCTCTTCGAACCATTGAAGATCGGACATTTGGTATGCTCCGTACAGAGATGCGGTGCTCCAAATGTGACGGTCACTTGGGGCACATTTTCAAGGGCGAGGGCTTCGACACGCCTACTGACGAAAGACACTGCGTGAATCTGATCACTTTGAAGTACCGCGAAGGGTGAGGTGGAGTGGCTAAGACACTGGATGGGCTATGGAACAAGCAAAGTTGGTAAATATGTTAACGAGATATGAACTGACTCAATTGGGGTTTCTCTCTCTCTCTCTCTCTCTCTCTCTCTCTCTCTCTCTCTCTCTCTCTCTCTCTCTCTCTCCTCACACAAACGGAAACATC
>JAJMHA010000038.1:0-34454 GCA_030583085.1 Hermanozyma aechmeae
ACAATTGGCACTCTGGCCGAGTGGTCTAAGGCGCCAGGGTAAGGTTACCTTACCATACATTCCTGGTCTCTTCGGAGGCGCGAGTTCGAACCTCGCGGGTGTCAATATTTTTTTCAGTCGTAAAATGCATTCCGCTTTAGAAGAGGCTGTAGGGCATTTTGCTCTTGGCTTCAAAGTCTTCTTTTTTTAAGTGGTTGTTCTACGAAGTCTATTCTACGAAGTCGTTCATCATCATGTTCGTTTCGGCATCTCCCAAGCAGCGTCCGTAGCAGCTGGAGATAGAGGTTTAGAGACTAGTGAAAGAAGCCTAGAGAATGAGCGAGAAGTAGAAATTGAATGCAAAGAATATTCACAGATAGCTGATGTGGATCACAATTGACATCGCACACGCCAACTCTGGTAGAGCTCACACTGAATGTACCGAGTATACACCGCAACGGCAGAAATTGCAAAGCGGGCCAACAAGAATAATGCTGTTCATTTCATCTTGTCCACTGACTAGTAACGAAGAGAACTTAATAAGATAGGATACGAGTAGGTGGAGAATCACATGCCTCCCCAGAAAACGTAGAATAGCAATACCGCCGAAACACTGGAGTCGGAGGAGTACTAAATACAGAAGTGGAAGAAATCATAGCGTTTCTAGTTTTGCAGTCTCCACTCAGTACTAGGTGGCCCGTGACATCATCATTGTTCCGGGGAAAAAACATCGGCTCACCCCACATTTTTCACCGCATGCTCTCCACAAAATCTTTGAGCCCGTTCCTTCGAGCAAGCCGAAGTCTAGCCTATGTCACTCACGATAAAAAGACCTTGACTCTTCAGATAGGCACAAAGAATTTCACCTTCAACAACTTGTTCCTTCGAGATGCGTGCCAATCACCAGAGAGTGTAGACGTCTCAACATCCCAAAAGCTGTTCACGACAGCTTACGTGGCAAAAGGAGTTGAAATTGACGGCCAGCCGAGAATAGTGAATGGTGATGCTGTGGAAGTTGTGTGGAAACACCAAGATGGCACTCATCGTACCTCGCGGTACAGTGAAGAGTTCTTGAAGAGGTACAGCGATGTTAGAAGCCGGTTTGCAGGCAAATTCTTCTACAACGATAGAATTTACTGGAATAAGAGCGACATCGACCAAGATATGTCTGAGCTTAGAGTCACATATCTGGACTATCTAGAGGGAAAAGGTTTTGAGCAGGTGGTACGGATGGTTGACAAATACGGAATTTGTTTTGTTGACAATATCGAGACGCCGCAGATTGAAAAGATTACGAGCGACAATGTCAGCCAGTGGCCTGTAGCCAAGCTTGCCGAGAAGTTCGGATACATCAAACCAACATTCTACGGATCGCTCTTTGACGTAAAGAACGAGAAAAACGCCAAGAACATCGCGAACACAAACGTCTTCCTTCCGCTCCACATGGACCTCTGCTACTATGAATCGCCACCTGGTCTCCAGCTTTTGCACTTCATTCAAAACTCCACTATCGGTGGTGAAAACGTTTTCAGTGATTCCTTCAAGGCAGCACATGAGATACGAGACGAGGACCCTGCTGCATACGACGCGCTCAAAAAAGTGCCAATCACGTTCCACTACGATAACAATGGCGAATATTACTACTACTTGCGCCCGTTAGTTGTGGAGCACGACTTCGTGAAACCCTCAGCAACTCCCCAAATCAAGGAGATCAACTACTCGCCCCCATTTCAAGGTCCTATGGAATTCGGTGTCTTAGAGGAAGAACTGCCACAGTTGATGGAGGATTGGAAACGAGGTATGATATCCTTCGAAGACAAGATCAACAACCCAGAGAATCAGCACATCGCGAAAATGCCCGAAGGCAGCTGCGTCATATTCGACAATAGGCGAGTTCTCCATTCTCGTCTCGAATTTTCAGATGAAAATGGCGGCGACCGCTGGCTCATGGGAACATATGTAGATGGCGATGCTTTTCGCTCTCGCGTGAGAGTGATGAAGAGGGAAAATTGAGAGGGTCTCAAAGTGCGCCGACCGCCACGGATGTCACAAAAAAGTTCATTCATTTATTTTTACATCTATCCTAGTACCCGTAGCCGTAGGACTGCCCACCCGAAGAGTCACTGACAAGCGACTTGAAAGTCTGCTTGAAACCGTTGCACAATCTCATCATGTTTGGGTAAGAAAAGCCCTTCAAGACAAACCCGTTGGTCTCTGTTTTCACGTGCCAAGTTGAAATCGGCGTTTTGGCATTCACCTTGAATAACAAGAGAAACCATCCTGGAGCCTTGTGATCGCAACAGAAGACGTAGACTGAGTTTTTGGGATTCGCCTGAGTGTATGACTCCAACCACTCGTTGACCTCGGCCAACGATCCCTCACGGAACTTGGGGTGGCGGTACATCTCATTGACGTGTTTAGCAATTGTCTGAACATGCTGGAAGATCATCTGGTCCAAGTCCGAGTATCTCTTGCGTTCGACAACGTACTCTTTTCCAGCAGGTGTCGACACTTCCTCGATGCTCAAATGTTGGAAGAGATTATTGGCAACCTTCCAGGTGACAGTCAAGAAGTTAGGACCCCTCGAGGATGGTCTGATGACACAGTCACCTACGGACTGAGGCGCGAGAAATTCTTCAGCCTGCTTGGCGTTGAAGTTATGGAAAAGCGGGTGCTGAATGTTGCGCGTCTTGGCGAGTTTGGCGTTTTCCCGAGACTGCTCCTTAGCACGGTCGGCTTCCTCGGCGACGAAGTTCCACTTCTTGGGGTCCTTGATGAACTTAGGAACCGATGCCTTCTGGATTTCTTCAGGAAGGGCGCTGAAAGTTGCACTGAAACTCTCGTAATTGGCGTCAATTACAACCACCTGGATCACCTGGCCCTGGTCGTAGTCAGATCCGCGCAAAATGTGGCCCTCCTCAACGCTTCCTGTGACAAGCGAAGACGTTGACACACGCATCCACTTAATCTTAGCGCCGTCGTCCCGGAAATTCTTGCCCACTCTGTTGATAGTGACTGGTACTACACTTCCTCTGGCGAAGGATTCGGTAGTCTCACCGGTCAACATCTGGAACACCTCAGCAGCGTCGAGCAAATGGAACAGTCTTCGGAGTTCCTCGTAGTTGTTGACGAGCTCCTCCTTTATACTCTGAAGAGTTGCATACTTCTTCTTGCCGAACTTGGATTCGAGCTCTTTGCCGAACGCCGTCAAGTTCAAGTCATCCACTTTGCTGACTCCCTCCTGCATCAACTGGTAGATGATACCACCCTGCTCCTCGATATGTGCCATATCTTCCTCGTCCAAATCGAGGGCATCGGCCGCCATTTTACGCGCGAGAGAGTAATCCTCAGGGTGAATTCTTGTGGCATCCAAGAGCTCAACGGACAGATCGCGAACAGGAACCCCGTCGTCGTGCGGAATATACAAGAACAGCGAACAGTTGAAGAAAATGTTCGCTGTCAGAAGCTCGTTCTCAATTAAGTCACTTCGAGTCAGAAGAGTGCCGAGCTTAGACCCAATGTTGCGGATCAAACCAGAAGCTTTTCTAGGTCCCAATCCAGCGACATAGGGAAGAAGCTGCGCAACGTAGGGCTCACGCACCGCCTCATTTATATCGACACCAACCATGTTTACAATGTCCACGAACACCGTCTCATACACATCCCGGATGACGTCCTGCAGAAGGAGTTTCTGGTGTTCGTAGAACAGCAAAGATGAAATGTCATCGTTAAGCGAGATGTACTCGAGTAGAGGACTTTGCGTGTAACGTGCCAACCCGACACAGTACTTCACGAGTGTGGGCTTGTCGGAGAACTCCGCCAGTGCTTTGGCAGAATTCTGGAAAAGGCGAGAAGTTTCGTCTTGGCCCCAGATGACAGGGATGAAGGAGGGCGTTTCGGTCTCAGCAGTTTCTGTGCTGACAATGATGTTGTTTTTGGCCACGAATCCACGCACTATGTCATAGAGCTTCTTGGAGGATGCAGTGTAGCCCGACACCACAATCACATCTGGCTTGACATAGCGGAGGTTGCGATCGAAGAACTCCTTGAGTTGGCCGTTGAATTTCTCCTCACTTTCTCGGTCACGGGCTGGGTTATACTCAGACTTGAAGTATTCGTCAACTTTACCATTCTCACGCATGAAAATTCCGACCACTGCAGACTCAAAGTCGCCCTTGCCAAATGACAAGGCAAGCACATTAGGTTTGGTGCCCTTGTCGAAGCCAAATGGTGTGAATGGAGCCTGATCAACACGAGCCACGAAACGGGTCCGAAGTTCGGCAGCAACGAGTCTCTCGCACTCTCTGCGTAAGTCTTCCTTGGTGTTAAGAGCAACCATGGCAGTTAGCCTTTTGAATGCCATTTGGAGGGTGAGTTCCCTTTCTTTGTTCCACAACTCGGAAATCTCGGACGTTCCGTCAGAGACCAAACAATTCAACATCGACTGGAACCAATTGTTATAGTCGCTGATGGTGACCTTGACCACCATGAGCCCATTGGCCTCCGCCTCGAGCATACGCAACATGACGTCAGGCTTGGCGACCAAATCGGCAGGTGTACGGTTAGCTGCGTATTTGATGTCGGCGTATGCACTGTGGGCATCGATGGAAGATCTGCCCTTTTCAGTGAGAGCCACCGAGATAGAGGCGAAGTTCTTGAATACCAGTCGCACTTCGGCACGCACCTTGGGGTTGTGGAAAAGCTCCTCCGAAAACGTCTTGCGTACAGCAGAAAAAGCGTTTTTGGGATCCTTGAAGAGCACTTCGTCATCCTCCACCAAACGGCCAATCAAATCTTCCGGTGACTCGAATGGGTCATCTGTGGCGTGAATACGGTACGGCACATCGTAGTTTTTCGAAGCCTGATCTTGCACGTTCTCACCAAACTGTTTGGCTGTGATGCCGAATCCTTGGACGGCATCGTAAAGCACATTTTCCTTGATTCGGTCGAACACCGCGTACTTCGAGGGCTTTTTCGTGTCGGTTTCTTCTTGCAAACGAATCTGTGCCAGATAAGTGAAGTTCACGTAGTCCTGGATATCTTGAACAGCCACCATCGACTCGGCAACCTGCAATTCCTGCACGAGGTCGTCATCGAGATGCAACGACTCCACTAGACGCTCGGTGTTGACTTTCTTTTCATGCAACGAGTGGAACTCGATGTCGAGTTGCACGATGCGCCACAAATCATCTTCGAAAATTAGCTTGTGTACGGTTTCGTTCTCGGTGTGAATTAGGAAGTCTCGGCGGTGGGCCCAAATGAAGGGAACCTCCCAGTTCTCTTTCAGAACAAACTCCACAACACGCGCAACAGCCTCCAAAAATGGTTCCTTGAGAGCTGGGCCCACAATGTTCTGCTTTTCGGCCCACAACTGAGCACCAACCCACGCCTTTTCTCTCTCCAAGTCGGCGCCATCTAAATCGATGTAGTTGAGTGCCGACCGCTGTTTTTGGAATCTTTCAGGAACGTCAGTGATTCTAACCACATTATCTTCCTCGGTAAGCATCCGCTCTTTCAACTCGGCGTACTCGAACACTTCGTCCAATTGAGTGGGACCTGCTTCACGGGCACCTTCGTCTTCGAGTTCCTGAGCATCGAGCGCCCATTCGTATTCGGCTCCGTTGCCAAAGACCTCAAAAAGCTGCTGCAAGGATTCACGATCCACATTAGACAACTGAGCTGCTCCAACTTTGGGAGCCCTTTGGGCGCGCAGCCGTTCTTGCTGGCGCTTGACGCGAGCCGCACGTGCCTCTTCTTCGTCGGAGAATTCATCGTCTTCGATGAAGTCTTCAAACTCGTCGAGAATGTTGTTGTCGACGATGTCCGCCTGGCCCTGGTTTTCGTCATCCTCGTTGGCACCTTCGTTGTCGGAGAAAAAGTCGGCCAACTCACCAGCAGCAATATCGCCTGGAGTGGCACTGTCCTCGTCCGGCAGAGCGCGCTTCAATCTTTTGAATTGAGAACTTGAAGATGGTGCACCAGTGTTTTCTCGTAAAAGTTCGAGATCGTCCTCGTCCAACTCGTCGTTCACTTTGGGTTCATCGCTGGACTTTGCCTTGTGCTTGCGCCGTCTTCTCTTCTTGCCTGATTTGTCGTCCTCGTCGTCATCTACGATGAAACCTTCTGCGACCTTGCGGATGGCATCCTCGTCGGCGTCTTCGTCTTCTTCTTCGGAGGAGTCATTCATCACATCGTCGCCTTCCTCGGAAGAGGGAGCTGTGTCCTCAGCAAGTCGGATTTCATCCTCGTCTTCCGGCTTCGACATGGAGAAGTTGTTGATGGTGGAAAAACTGCGTGCAGGAGCACCGCACCTCGTCCACTTTAAGCGGGCGAGAATACGGGGACTGAGGTGAGAAGAAAATAGAAATTAGTGTTTTCAATTCTCTGGTTCTATACTTAATCAATTTATGGATGTGCTGATTTTCCTGTCGGAATGGACGGCATCCTGTCCATCGTAGGGTATTTTACCTCCTCTACATGTCCAAGTTTTGCCTTGATGAAGAACAGTCAGTTATCGTAAGATTCCGCATAGATAGCGTCATGGATTTCATGTGTATGCGTGTGACTGCGTCTGAATTTAGTACCCATGGCTCAATTTCTCGGTTGTGAGTTCCTTTGCATTGAGAGTCCGAGCCATCTCGAGATTAATTCAGAGCCACCCAATTTCGTCCTCTCATGAGCTTCCCAGATTTACAGATCGTCCGCCACCTCATAGTACATCCCGTAATTGGCATCCAGATCACTCATCAGAGCATCTACTTCCTCCACTTGAGGGGTTGACTGCCCAGACTCCTCGTCTACGTCGAGCATATCTGAATCCTCAACCACATCAGCAAAGCGATCCCAGTAATTGTACCTGATTTTCCGGGAGAGCTGCTCGCCTTCCCTGATTTCCTCAAGTTTCTTCGATTCCACTTTCTTGTCCCTTTTCACTTCAAGGTAATGCTGCTCCCTAAGATTTTGTTCCATGAGTATCTGGCGCAAATCATTGATCGTGAAACCTGAATTTTGATCTTCAACCAACCGCATGATTTTCTCATATGTCCTGAAATAAGGAACCGGTTTCCGGCCACTGTTGTTGGCATTGAATCTCCTAACAAATGCATTAAATAGACGCTTAACCCAGCGCTGAAAATGTAAGCCCAAAATTACTGGGATAGGCACCCATCGGAGAAGCGCCAGGTCCTTGGCCATTTGGATGTGATAGCTTTCCAACATCGAAGCGGCGACCAAATTTTCAATTGTTGTTTTTGATGAGGTCGGAATGAATTTTACCGACTCTACCACAGGCTCATATTTTGCTTCTTTGCGGTGTGGCTTTTTTCGAGGAGGTTCGTCTAGATGTAGATCCTCTAGTAGGGAATCGAGTTTTATTCTTTTATGTGAGCTGCGATACGTGTCGCCACCCAGTCGGTGCTTGCGGCTTCCGAACATCGACGTATTCCCGTTCATGGCAGATATCATGCCTTGTGGTTGAAACCGGACATTGTGGGGAAGAAGTATCGCAGGCTGGAGATAGTTCTAGAATTTTGGACAATGTGCAGATCTAGCGAGGAGCGATAAGAGATGTGAGGAGATACAAAGCAAAAATGAAAAAAGTGTCTCAAGTAAAGGGAAGCCTTGACGATGATTTTTTTTTATCCGGAGATGTCTGCTCCTTGCTGCAAACCTCGATGCAAGTGAAATCTCATTCCTACTAACACCCGTGCCTCCACTATCGCACTAATATATACAGCGGGTGTACGGGTTCGACTCATGGGGGACCCATCAAATCCTTCTCTTCTGGCAAGAATTCATTCGATGTTTTCGACCCCGATTTTGTTGAAAATATCTCGGAGCACATCTGGTCATAGTAGCTCTTGAGGGTTTTTAAGTCTGTGATTGTCAAACTCTCGAAATCCACATTTTGGTACTTAGTGAGCTCTCCAAAAGATGCGCTGAACACAGAGCCTTCATCTGTGACCTGATATGTTGGCATCCCTGTAACGTGATTATTTTCTGTAGCAGGCTGGCCGTGTTCCGAGATGTTGTTGAGCCATCTCTCCATGGTATGAGTTGAATTGGATCTTTGCACAGTCTGGGGTCTCCGACTAGTGTCCTCGAACGGAGAATTCTCGTCCAACGAATGCAATGAGAGCCTGGAATTGTGATTGGAAACAACAGAAGCGGGTGGAGGTCCCAGGGGTACAGCTAATTTGTTCATGAACTCAGAAACGCCAGTGGAAAACTTGGTAAGAGTCGTTTTCCGCATGGATGCGTAGTGAGTAGACTCAGAGCCTGATCTTGCCCGAGTGACATTCGGCGATAGCCTTTCAAGAAGTGACAGAGACCGCTTGTTACGATTGTGATCCGAACCTTCCAGATCTTCTTTAAGGTCTTGATCAAGTATCTCTTCCAAGGTGTTTGGTCTGAATTGAGATACCGAGCCAAGACGGCCCAAAATGTTGCGCACTTTGGAGATCGCAAAGTTGTTTCTCAAGTCATCGGGACTGGCAGGTAATGAAGATGCGAAATCTTGTCCAAAGGAGAAGTATTCCTCGTCGTTCCCGGACTTGAGAGTAGGATAAGATGCTCGTGGACGGTTTACTTGAGATACCGCCGAACTGATGGTGTTGAGAAGCGAGTTAGAGCGGGACCTGTTGCTGTTGAGTTCGTCCTGGGCTGTCTTGTCGCGGTCTTCACTGGTTTCCTGCTCCTGCTCCTGCTCCTCTGGAGCTTCATTTTGCTTTTCGGCATGAATAAGGACAAGTTCATGAATAGAATTGTTGAGTATCGGGTCGTCCCTCAAGTCTTCCGGACACTTGAAGTCCTCCAGAACGAGATCGGCGAGCTTCGTGCTCAGCAAAAAGTATAGAATCGCTTCTAAATTGGTCAAGAAGAATTGTGCTTCACCGTTATTCAAGTAGCGATTCTGTATGTAGTCTATGAGGTTCCTATCGCAGGCCAACTCCTGACATTCACTAACTTCAGCAACTGTGTCATTGCTTTCGTTTAAGTTGAGCAAATCGAAAAAGTTAGACGATGCCGCTTTGGTGCGAAAAGTACCCCTTCTGTCCTTAGGGGTGTATGATGAGATCGAAGAGTTGAGCGTGAAAGCTGCACAGTCCAACAGAAATGGTTCGAAGACGTTGAGGAAGCTCTTAACAAACGTGAAATTGAGGTGGAGATCATGAGCAAGCTCGTCAGGCAATTTGGTGATGACGAAGTAGATGAATGCAGGAAGAAGTATGTCATTATTGACTTTGGATGTATCGCCGTCGTAGAGCGTAGCCAAAAGAACAATCAACAACTTTTGGATTTTGGAAATGTACTTGAGTTTGGTGGACGGTGTACGAACCTCGTTGAGTAGACGAAAACAATCAAGAATTTTGCGTAGTGTGGCGTTTTCCTTGGGATCAAGCTCTGAAAAGAATTCCTCGAGCCTGCCAGAGAAACCCTCATCTGAAGTCTCGAGGAAACAGCTCAAAGGTAGATCGAGACGCTTCAACAACGCCAATTTTTCGGAGAAGAGTTGTTGGGTTAACAAGTCTCTTTCGTCAAATCGGAACAATTTGTCGTATAGCAGAACGCCGTCAGATGCTGGGGATGCGAATAGGTCATACTGGGCCCTTTCGATCAGGTTCATAACGGTTAAGAACTTGTAGAACGCGAAAACCCTGATCTGGAACATTGCGGTCTCGTCTGTTCTCTTGACTAACTTCAACGAGGAAGTCAGGTAATTGGCTATGGCCACCAAGTAGTCCCAGCGCTCCGGGTCGGTATTGAACATGGTAGACTTCTGCAAAAGCTGGCGCTTGTTCGTGTTCAGCAGGGCATATATGTTAACAGATAGCGAGTTTAAATCAGTATAGAAGTCTTGAAAGATTCTCGTGAGCTCTGGAAGCGAAAGAGGGTTTTTGTAACGGGGTTCCTTAAGGTAGTTCAAAAAGCCCAGAACAAGGCCCAGTATGGTGGGATGAAGACCTTCAGAAACATTTGCATGGACCTCATCGGATATGGCTGAAAATATCTGTTTACGAGGCGCCATATTGGAGCGTATTTCGAGTTCAAAGGGAAAAAGGGTTTAAATCAAGGCACCGGAGCAGGGCGGTAGAGACAGGAGTGTGCAGGAAGAGCAGGATAAGGCTCCAGACAAAGTGTAAACGTGGGCAAAACCTCGAAATTTCGGGACTATGTGAGCCGCAAATGACCAAAAAATATGCTATTTTGTCACCGAGAGAAGGTAAAGCGCAGGCATCTCGGGTCGGGTGGCCCCTGCTCCGCCCCCCTTTAATTATCTACGTTTTCTGTTGATGCGGCGTGATTCCTGCTCGTTTTCAGTGCCCGAAAAAATAAGCGCGATTTTCTTCACTTAATCTTTATCATCCTTGAGTTCCACACCAGAAAGTCATCGGCACTGGATCCGTGACTTTATCACGAGGAAGACCAATTGACTAGATCCAGGCTTAGGCTCCAAAGAGCGTGCGTCGGCCCATGCTCGGTTATGCGCAGGTCGGCGATAAAGCCTCGTACATCGCGAAGCCCTCCAGATCAAATGGCAATGGTGCAGGACTACATTGCAGTTCATGGACAACAACCAACGATGATTTTCAAATCTAGAGAAAGTACATTCTCAATTCGCAAGGAATTACATTCGTATTGAGATGTGCCAACCTGAAATGAGCGCCGGCGCTTGAACCGAGCCGTCAACCCGAATTGAAATTCCGTAGTGAAGAAATAACCCATCCTATTTCTTCTAGCTCACACGCAATTTGGCTAGATGAATATTTCGCCCGTCCCAGAAGGCCGTCCATATGTGCGGGGCTAGGCAAATCAGCCAGACTCCTCCGTGGGAAGGCTTTCTTCAACATCAGCGGATGAAGTTTCTGGAGGGTGAATTTCCAAGCTTCCTGATTCTGAATGCACACTAGCGGTTCCAGACCCACTGTGGTTCTCAACAGTCTCTTCCTGATTGTCACTTGTAGGATCATTGAGAGGTTCCTGCGCCAACTGCTCACCAGCATCAGCTTCAACTGCATTTTCGCCCTCACCTCCAATAGGTCCGGTGCCATTCAAATGTTCTCTCCTGCGCTGCTCTTCTTCAGTTTCAGGAACTCCCCGATAAAACCAGTACCACGGAGGAACGACTAGGTAACCAAGCCAATTCTCAGGCACACCAAAGGGCTCAAAACTTTGAGTGAGCCTCGTCCTCATGGCGCTGGACTCCAATGCGGCCACTTCCGTAGCATGGAAGAATCGGAGATACCACCATGTGTGGCCCAAGAATATCGAAATGACAGTATCTTGCAAGAGACTCCAGTAAGCTAGAACATGGAATCCTTCTCTCCAGTCCCAAGCAAGCGTTCTCAAGATTTCGGGGTACTTTGAATCCATAATTGCAGAAATAGCGAACAACGCAGCAGGCACATACTTGGCTTTAACGGGAATCATAAATACCCGCAAGTCCAGCTCAGGTAATTGTTTGCAAAGAATGTACAGTAGTGCCATCTCCAAGATTCTTCCCGACATTTTCACTCGGATCACGTCACCATGAATGAAGTCTAATAGGTTGGACTCGAGCCATAGCAAGAAATACATCGTGACGATGATCTGCAAGAGGAAGTATGTGAAATCCACCGTCTTCTTGCTGCTGCAGAATGCTGCCAAATGTTCTGGGCTCTTGTTCCGAGTCAACCGTCGCGGAAGAACAGCACTCGATGTGTAGAAGTTTTGTTCCAACTCGGAGATAGACATCTTCACCTGAAGCACATCATTGAAAAAATTAGCCAGCGGGGCTCCAAAAAACAGAAGCAGCGTCAAAAAGCGCTGTGGCTGACTCCACATTTTCCCTGGCCAGTACACAACCTGATATGGAGAGACTTTGCCCATTGAGGTGGCCATGGTAACAGCGGCAATGGAGCCAAGCCAGAATTTGGTGACTGGCGGCATTTCTGCTATGAAATTCATTGATGCGGATTTATGAAAAGCGACGAGGGATCTGTTGCCTGCTTCGATCTGAAGACGGTAAGATACGTGGAGATGCAGTATGCAGGTGAGCTCGATCGCCTCCACAAACGAAAGAGATGAGACTGTCACATCGAGACAAAAGTTCGGGCTTGCCGGAGGAAATCATGGCTCCGTACAATTATATTGAAGCAATTCCTGGAAATAACCGCAATATGCGATACGCGTTTCTCGTGGCGTTTAACGAGAAGTTCTTTCAGATCGCCAACAATGAACTCCTTGAGGAAATTGGCGAGATCATCTCAGTATTCCACAATGCTTCACTCCTCATTGACGACATAGAAGATGGTCTGTTGCTAAGGCGCGGCCAGCCATGTGCACATGTTAAGTTTGGAACGCCACTCACCATAAACCTGGGCAACCTCATGTACTTCATGGCACTTCAAAAGGCAATGAAGCTTCTGAAATACGCCGAATGTGAAAGTCAGAGCGGATCGCTTCAGAGTGAGATCTGCAACATCCTTGTAGATGAAATGCTCAACCTCCATCATGGTCAAGGTCTCGATATATACTGGCGGGACCTGTTCGCTACATTGTGGAGTGAGAAAAATCTTCCATCAGTTGACGACTACTTGGATATGGTGGTCAATAAGACGGGCGGATTGTTCCGGCTTTCCGTGAAATTGCTAGCTTTGTTTCTGAAACGAAAGCACACCACGTCTTTGGTAGAGTTTTCCAATCTTCTCGGCCAAATCTACCAAATTAGAGACGACTATCTCAACGTCATGGATCAGCGATACTCGGCCATGAAGGGTGTTACAGGCGAAGACCTTATCGAGGGCAAAATGTCAATTCTAGTGCTTCACAGTCTTCACAAGACGAATGAGAGTTCTCCTTTGAGCCGAATATTACTCGAATTGACCTCTGAAGAACGGAAGCTGAATCCAGATGCGATCAATGCTGCGGTGGGATATATGGAGGTTCTGGGCTCGTTAGAGTATGCGTTGGGACTTCTTGAGAGCCTTGTCGACCAAGCACGGGAGTTACTTAATCTGGAAGAGAGCGCATCCGATTCTAAACTATTGGAGGGCATTTTGAGCCATTTGGCAGACTGCCGACATCAGAGCACGACTACTTTCTGGTCGCCAGAGCCTGAGCCGCCATTGGCCAAGAAGCAATTTCTGGTGACTGGAAAGTAACTGAAAAGAGGTCTGCAAAATATAATATGGCTACGATTGCTGTGCGTAATTTGTCGTTCATGTCATTTTATCATGCGTGGTTCATATCTCCAAGTGGCCCGTGATCTCTCTATTTGAGAAACTTGTGCTGAAAGCGCAATCGTGGCCAGCCATTCCAGAAGCTTCCGCTAAACAAGGGGAAGCAACTTGACGCGTTGTTTCTGCTTTTGCTCTCCGGGGAAAACAATGAAATCCAGGTGTCTATGGTGATCAAGCTCACAGCCTAGGGCAAACCTTTGCTGCTCGAAATCAATGTTTTTCTCGCAAATGCCCAACGCAAGGCCAGCATCAATTTGATCCATGCGAGATGCTATGAGGCTAATCATCGCTTCGTACGTGTGAGAAATGGAGACGGAGTCCTCGAACGAGGCAACCTTCTTGGATGGTTCATTGGGCAGGAGATGTAAGTCACCGATATGCTGTGCCTTTTTTTTGCAAGGTGACGTTTGCAATTTCTTCTCCTTGAAGCTGGTGGATACCCAGAGGGTAGGACGCAGCACTGAACAGGGGCCGGAATTTTTCTCCTCAATGGGGCCCGAGTACTTGACTCTCTTTCGACTGGGTGGAATTTCGAGCTCTAGCTCGTGTGATCTTCGCAATATTTGCTCATATTGGTTTAGCTCATCCTCTAGCATGTGGAGGAACCTGCATTCACCTCATCGCGACATTGGAATTAAACCATCCACACGATGCTTTATTTAATTGGACTTGGGCTCTCTCACGAGACAGATATCACAGTTCGGGGTCTTGAAACTGTGAAAAAATGCAAACGCGTTTATCTCGAAGCCTACACCTCCATCTTGATGGCGGCTGATAAGGCGAGTTTGGAGAAATTCTACGGCAAAGAAGTGATCTTGGCTGACAGGGAGCTCGTTGAAACGGGTGCCGATGAAATTCTTGAAGGTGCAGACAAAGACGATATTGCATTTTTGGTGGTGGGAGATGTCTTTGGAGCTACCACCCACACAGACTTGGTTCTTCGCGCCAAAGAACTTGAGATCCCATTCGAGCTGATCCATAATGCTTCGGTTATGAATGCGGTCGGTGCATGTGGCTTGCAACTCTATCAATTCGGCCAGACTGTCTCTCTAGTGTTTTTCACTGACTCGTGGAAACCAGACTCTTTCTACCAGAAGGTGTTGGAGAACCGCCGGATCGGTTTGCACACCTTGCTCTTGCTTGACATTAAGGTTAAGGAACAAAGCATTGAAAACATGGCCCGTGGAAGGCTTATCTATGAGCCCCCAAGATACATGGATATCAAGACCGCGGCCGAGCAGTTGTTGGAGATTGAGGAACTTAGACAGGAAAAAGCGTACACGCCAGAAACGCCTTGTGTTGCTGTATCCAGACTTGGCTCACCTAATCAGGCTTTTAGAGCGGACTCTCTCAAAGCCTTGGCTGAATACGACGCCGGTGCACCCTTGCATTCCCTTATTATGTTGGGTAGACAGGTGCACGATCTCGAATTGGAGTACTTATATCAATTTGCAGAAAATCGTGCTGAGTTTCTGAAATTGGTGGCCGCTGACCAGGAGTACTTCAAACCTGCGCCATACGTTCCTGAGGAGGAGAACTTCAGCGATTAATTCACTAGTGTGCAGAATTCGAATTCACATTTAATGATCGATATGTAAGCTGTTATTTGCATATTAAAGGCCAGATTATCAACCTTTGCGGGCATGGGCGGTCCGAAGGCTATAATTGTTTGAAAGTGTATTGACGAATTCCGCCCGAGACCAAGCAAAAATATCCCAGAAAAACGGCCATCAAATAATCTTGTGCATATTCACACCAGCTGTGAACTCCTATAATCGTCAATCTAGCTATTATTCCAGCCATCGATGCGCGTCGTATCATCTCTATTTCCACCAACCCAGTAGTCTACTGCTTCTTCTTCAGCTCCAATGCAGAAATCTCAGGAAGGGCATTCTGGGTCATATCCCAAACCATCCATTCATACCAACCCATTAAAGGTGGGAATATTGTCACCAAGTGCCATAACGAGTGTGCGTCGAATGTGTCAAAGATCGGCGCAAAGTCAAAGACTTCAAATGCCATGCCACCCAAAACCACTGCACACAATGCCAACGGGTAGAGAGCATACATAGAGGGCGCTTTTGTAAAAAATGCTGGTGGGCGGATCCATGCAAGCTGGGCGTATTCCACATGCGAAGACTCAGAGCTGGACAGATCCTGAGATTGGTACCTCTTGTATAAAGAAAAGCACACAGCTGCCCAGATAACGTTTTGAGCCAAACCCACCGTGATATTGGCCCGCATGTTGTACGTGTACAGCCAGTCCGTGACCAAACGATGAACATGCTTGATGTATGCCGCCAAACAACACATCCGGAACGCCCATGCTTGATATGTTTTACCTGGCATATAGAGCTTCCAGTATCGAAACCCAATGGCGTAAAAGCCGGTGAGAACTGTCAAACCAGCACAGAAATAATCCAACCGTTCGGTGAGGACGAAGTCACGCGTGTGGAAAACTGCCGAACATAGCCACGCTAGCATTGCCAGCATAGTAGCTAGTAGGGCATTGTGGTACAGACTTTGAAGTGCTGTAGGTGCATTTTTCATAGATCGCCAGAGCATGCGGAAGCCTAGGCAGTGGGGCACGAAGTTCGCTATGGAGAACAAAACAGACGCCGGCTCCTGAATGCCCGCAATTCGCATGAATGGCCACTTTCCATGGAACTGGAGTACCTCTTCGCCCTTTTCTTCTCGTTCTTTGGTGATGATTCTTTGGCATTGGTAGTCGCAATTGGATGGACAGTCCCAGCCGAGAACCGTCAAGTAGAAAGGCCAATTTGTGTCGAAATCCCACAGTGACTCATACCTCCGGAAATTATAGCCACTGGTTTCAAGGAGGACCTTGTGTTCCTCCTGGAGAATGTGGTATGGGTTTCGCAAGCACAAGAGTTGGTGACATTGGAAAATGCAGTCCTCGAATTCGTCGAGATTATCACCGGGGCTTGCTAATGCTAGCGAAGAGAAAAGTAAAAGCACCAGGACCCGCGTCGTCAAACGGCGGATGCAAGTTCTCATTAGAACGTTGAATCCAAGAAAGAATGGCAGCAGGTGCAGGAGCAGAAGGACTTCCGTGCACGCTATGGAAGGTGGCGCTTAGTACCCGATCGAGAAGCGCCTAGTGCGGAACCAGGCGCTTAGTTCCGCGCATCTTCCCCGATCAAGTCACCGACCCATCGCACGTTTATAAATCACAAATCTCGCCCAAACCAACTCTCCCATACCACCAAAATGGCTCCTTCACAGACTCAGACACAAAGTGCAATTTCTGTCGATGTCCAGGTCACTTCCTCCAAAGGCTACAAAGTCGGTGAACGTGGCTCCCACAATATCGCCAAAGGAATGCCCCATCCATATCCTGTTCCCAAGTTTACAAACAAACACGAGGAGAGGAAGTGGGCCAAACAGCACATGGCCTGTGCGTTTCGTGTTTTCGCGAGAAAGGGCTACACTGAAGGAACAGCCGGTCACATTTCGCTCAAGGACCCAGTGGATCCAGAGACGTTCTGGATTAACCCGTTGGCCAAACACTTCGGATTGATTAAAGCGAGCGATTTAGTACACTGCGATGCTGCTGGCAATGTTCTTGAAGATGGGCCCCAGGTGGCTATCAATGCCGCTGGATTTGCAATCCATACTGCCGTTCATGCTGCCCGTCCCGATGTTCTTGCAGCTTGTCACACTCATTCTATACACGGAAAGGCCTTCAGCGCCTTGGGAAGACCTTTGGAAATGATCAACCAGGATGTGTGTACGTTTTACAAGAGCCACGCTGTGTACACTGATTTTGGAGGTGTTGCCTTGGAGGCTGACGAGGGCCATGCAATCGCTGAGGCATTGGGCAATGGAAAGGGTGTTATTTTGCAGAACCACGGTCTTTTGACCGTGGGCGCTACTGTGGACGAGGCAGCGTATCTTTACACCCTCATGGAGAGATCGTGCGAGTGCCAGTTGTTGGCTGAAGCAGCCTTGCGCCCCGGCGAAAAGCTCAAAACTTGTGGCGACGAGGAGGCTGCGTACACTGAGTACATGTCTGCCGATCCCGAGACGTTGTATACTGAGTTTCAGCCTGAGTACGAAATGGAACTCTACTACAACGACGATTTCCTTCAGTAAGAGAGCCATGACTACGTCTACACGGCAGGATGCAGATTTTGTGAGCATCGTGGTGTTTGACGCATGTGCCTGGCTCGACTTATAAAAAGCGATGAAATGTACGATTACTTTACTAGTGGACAAATGACCATAGATGGTTCCCTGTAGTTGGAGCCGGAAAGATTCTAAAATAGGGAATTGATAATATTAAGGTTTTGACTCATGGTTCAGGCTGCAGCAAGTATCAGACAATGAATGCTATTTTGGTAAACACAGGCACTGCCGTTAATGAGGGACAAGGTTGGTACGGTAGCAACCTGTTTACAATATATTGCTTCTTGCCAAGCTACAGAAAGAATTGGTCGAGTTAGAGCCCCATAGAGTATCTGATGGGGCTGTGGTGAACCCTGCATGCTGTGTGAGTTTCTTTGTTCCGAAAATTATTGAGAAGCCATATCATGAAGTCAAGGCCGACACCACAGCCAAGTCGTAGAGTCAGCCAAGAAATTCGAGCGCAATATCCCCATTTCCATATTTTATTTAAATGCCTTCGAACTGTGCTGCATACCCGAAACCCGTGCAAACAAGAAGCGCGGATGAACTCCCCAATTGAGTAATTGTTCCGCGTACCCCACAATTCCTAGTCTATAAGTTTGTCGGGCCTCCACCATTGGCGAAAATTCTTGGCCACCTAATGCCCTCAGTAATTCTTTCGACCCCAGACATCGTTTCGGCTAAACAGCGCCCCGAAGGTGACATTTCTTCGTCTTTTGGCTCGTTCAGCGAATACACAAGCTTGTCAGACGGAACATTCGAGGCGATCAAAAAGGAATTGGCGAAGGATCCATCATCCTTAGAAGCTAGCTGGAACAGACTTAAAGTCGCTCTCCGAGACAAACTACATCAGTTCAAAGATCGCTCTTCAGATGTCATCCCCACCGTGGAAGTTCTGGAGTTGCAGAAGTTGAGCGGACAAGATCTTGACAAAATTAGAGAAAGCGGCTGTTTGGTGATCCGCGGCGTGATTCCTCTGGATGAAGCACGGGCCCTCGAGAACGAGGTCAAGGAATACATTGCTCAGAATCCCCAGACAAAGGGGTTTCCCGCCGACAAGAAAGTTGTTTACGAGCTCTACTGGAGCAAAGCACAAATAAAGGCAAGAGGCCACCCGAACACCCGCAAATCTACGGATTTCGTTAACAGTCTCTGGCATGCTTCGCCGGAAACACGTATTTCTTTGGCCAACAACCTCGTCTACGCCGATAGACTACGGATTCGTCCTCCCGGTGATACGTCATTTAATTTGGGCCCACATGTTGACGGTGGCTCTTTGGAAAGATGGGAAGACCCTCATTACAGCGAATGCTATCGGCCGATTTTTGAGGGCAGATGGGAAGATTTCGACCCATACGATGCCTCTCACAGAGTCAATGTGGATATGAATCGCTATGACTCCAATGGTAACTGCAACATATTCCGCCTGTTTCAGGGCTGGATGGCACTATCAGACGTTGCTCCACGCGGGGGTCTGATTCTGTTTGCTCCCGCAATCAAAGAGTTCACGGCTTATATGATGCTCAAGCCTTTCTTCGATGATGATGGAAACTTCAGAACGGACCTGGTTATGCCCGGATCCTATCCCGGAAAGAGTCAGGAATTCAATGCAAAAACACATCCAGAGATCGACTTGGCCAAGATTATGGTGACAGTGCCCGAAGTACACCCTGGCGATATGGTGTTCTGGCACTGTGATATGATTCATAAAGTGGATTCTATTCATGAGGGTCTAGAAAACTCTTCAGTTCTCTATATTCCCGCGGCCCCCTTGTGCGAAATGAATGTGAAGTATGCTCATTTGCAAAGGGAGACGTTTTTGCAAGGAATAACTCCACCAGACTTTCCCGGATTTCCCCGTGCTCTTGGTGAGACTACACACGTTGGAAGGGCGGTCCCCAAAGATATCGAAGTCATTGGGGGAGACGATGCTATGCGTCAAGCAGCTCTTCTGCCTCTAATTGACAAGGATAGTCTGGAAGGAGAGCGGGTCCTCATACAGATGGCCAACCAGCTCTTTTTCGAATAGCGGCTTTTGTTCCGATTAAAAGTATGTACTGCAGTCTCAGAAACGTGTTGCAATCGTAGAGATGGCTGACAAATTGCCGTGATATTTGGGGCCACGAATGATTAATGGGGAGCGAGCCCCATTAATGCCCTTGATCATTTCGAGTGATGTTGGCATATGTGCTCGCTCAGATTTCCATCATGACGCTAATGGGAGAGCCGCACTCAATCAGCTGCGAATAAGAGCAAATTATACTGGTAATTGCCCGAGCTTAGCGCATTTATGCCTCTTCACGTCTGCCCGTGGAACCAAAATCCGGAAGTTCGGACTATGCTGGCTCGTAACCACCGCTTGTCGCATGATAGGAAGCAATCAGATCGGAGGTCGATATCCCAATTAGGAAATGATAATCCGTGAAGAAACTCCACAATTTATAAGAAGTCAGTTTCTGCCGCTAGGAATCCATTTCCTCACCAAATACATCAATGAAAATCTCCCCTACTGACCGCGAACACATGCTTGAGTATCTCGCAGTTACTCTAACCGCCGTACAATTCAGTTTCGACTCCTGCGTTTACTTGTCCAGCATCGCCTACTGGGTCGAAGAGGTATGTGGTAACATTGAACCTAGTAAAATAAACTAAGCTAACTCCAGTGTGGCTCAGACAATCCCAGCAGATACTTGTTCATTGTGCAAGCCGTCTCTTCTGCGGCACAGATTGTTGCATCGTTTGTAATCGGCGATATTGCACGCAAAGTGGGCTCCATCAAATGGACGATTATTGCCTTGATTTCGTTATCGTTTGTCGGAAACTTCTTGTACTCATGCGCGAGTGTTGTTTCTCTTGCGACCATCATTGGAGGCAGGATTCTTTGTGGTGTTGCATCGGCCTCCGGTGCTTTGATATACAGCTATATTACTGCAAGCCACAAGGATAGAACAAAAGTTTTCAGCCTTGTGTCAGCGTATCGTACCGCGGCTGGCGTCTTTATGGCACTTTCTCAGCTTATTGCCATATTCGGAAGCTACGCTGACTTCCACGTCAAAGGCTTAAGAATTAGCGGAAACAATGCACCAACATTCATTTGCAGCTTCCTTATGTTGCTAGTTGTGGCTAGTCTTGCTATTGTCTTGAAGAACCCTGAACTCCCTCCTAAGGGACAATCAATGAGCTTTGGCAAGGCTTTGAAGGAGTTTGGCTCATCTGGTTTCGTGAAGGTGGCCGGAAGTATCATTGTATTATGGTCCATGTTCATGTCATCCTTCCTCATGAGTGAGGTTGTCTACTTCATGCCGGTTTTCCTAACTCTGGCTTTGGGCTGGGACGTCAAGTTTCAAGGTGTTTCATTCATGGTGGCCTCAATGATAGGAATATGCGGGAGCCTCTTTTTCCCCAGACTCGTCACCTCTTTGACAAAAGTGCCTCTGGTTGATGAAGAGAACGCATCGTCTAGTGCAAGTACTAACGAATCAAAAATCTCAGACACAACGGCCTCTCTTCGAGAAGAGAAACATCGTCAGATTGAAGTCTACAAGAAAAACATCATCTTCAGAAATCAGATTATACTCTCGCTCGCCTCCCTCGGATTCACGATGATTGGACAGGCGTTTATGATAGGCGCTGCTCAATTATATAAGCGCGGTGGCCTTCCTCATATCAATGTCGGATGTTTTTTTGTTGCCGGCCTATCACTCATTATGTTGGGATACAATGGAATGGCCTCCACCTTTCCCGCCTTGTTTTCTGAATTTGTGAATCCAGGCGTGAAGGTTCAGCTAATGCCTATGATTGGTGCTATCGCTGCTCTAGGTAAATTAGTGGCTCCTATCGTCCTCTCGAATCTTTACGAGACAAAGTTGGGATTATCCATCGCCGTCGGCTTTGGCATGATACTTACTGTTTTGACTGCAGGGCCAGTGTATTGGTTGAATGTCACAAAAAGTAAGGTTCTCCATGAGTGAGTGAATCCTTACCGTTTGGCTTCCTTTAAGCAGTCCAAATCTGCAATAAGGTACCTGTTAATTGGCATGATCGCTACCAACCCATCCAAAAGCTTTCGGCTCAATTGATACTCATACATCTCAAACGATAAATAGTCAACCGCCTTTATGTGCCTCGTTAACACCGTCAGAGCTAAACAAATGCTTATTGTAGCTGTCCGCAAGGGTGTTGTAAAGTTCCAATCTAATGTCTTGAGAAGATGGCTTCCTTGAAATATCTCAGGGTTATAGTAGACCCAGAGCTCTCTTAATATGGTCTTTGCCTCAATGACGGAACGCGTACTTCGCTTTTGGACCAAGTCGGGCAAATGGTATAACATCGCAGCCTGGGCTCTCCAGCATTTGAGTTCTAGAACCAAAATCTCGTTTCTGTGGAAAGCAGATTTGTCTGCGAGGTAGCGCTCTTCCAATTCCAATAGTGTCAGCGTTAATGTCTCAAATTTAGAGTCTAACTCAGCCGACCTTTGATTATGCATCTTCGACAACTGGCAGTGTAGTTCTGCGAATCCCACACGAAGGCGGAAAAACTGTTCTTCGTGCCTTTTCCTCATATGTAGATCTAACGTTGTGGTGATTTCCTCTCTTCTCACAGGTGGAAATCGTCCGTGAAAACTTGAGAGCATGCAAGCTGTACTCCACAACTCCCAAAACGCAATCACGAGCCCAGACTCTTCAGATCCTGCGGCAAACGTAGCCACAGAATCCAAGCCAATGGATACACCAACCTGCAAAGCATTGAAACTGATGAACATCTGGGCTTCAAAGGTGAGAAGGATGCTCATGAAATTGGAAATGAGTACCAACCCTTTGAAACCATCCCTTGTAGGTGTTTCGAGTATATTTGGGATCAACTTTCGGGCATGCTGATAGTAGTTGAAAGCTTCCGAGGCCATAGCAGGGGGTCTAGTTTGGTGTTCATAGTTAGGCATCGCATGCATTGCTACCAAATCTCGCTTTGCTAGAGTAAGAGCCCCTAACGCCAAAACGCTGTTATACAAAAACGTCTCATCAAATGCTCTTGCGGGCTTCATTGCAATGTTTTTGATCAGCAGTCTAGAGATCGCCGGAGGTGTATGCGAACCATCGGAAAATATAGCGTCAATGAGTGTTTGCTGAGTCTGAACTTCAATACTCTGGAACTCTGTCGCATTGGAGACGACGCTCGGAACACTTCTTATCGTAGCCGGGGACGTTGCGGTGAACGAACCATCCAAATATCGAAAGAACTCGTCAATGTCTAGGTTTTCAGGAATTATGTCAAGATTTTCGAGGTCTGACCAAGGCTCAGTGGAATTTGGGAGCGTTTCCGTCCCTATCAATTGGTTCATCCTTAAGTCTCCCGGTGATACGGCGTACGATGAAGGAACGCTCTCAGATGAATTAATGGATGAACAGTTTGTAGAAATTGGAGATGGAACGCACTCTGCTTGGCTGGTGCTTCCCTTCTTCTTTTTGTTGCCTTCCCAGTTTCTGAATACGAAGGAACTCGTGCCATCCAGTATCTTTCGTTTGTCCTTTCGCTTGTCTGGAAGATACTCGCAGAACTCAACTTTAAGTCGCTGGCATCTGGAGCAATGCGGTCTCAAGCCATCACATGCCGTTTTCTTTCTTTGGCATTGAACACATGCTCGGCTGGTCATGAAGTGATGCGAAGTAGTGGCGCTCGCAAAGAATGCAGACCTCCAAGAGCTAATGTCTCAATGAAGATCAAAGCTACCTTTGCGCGTGGGCGGGGTGCTATTGTTGGAATGCCTGCCGTATTATCAGTTCTGTGACGTGGGTTAATGATTCTAATGGCATATGTGTATGCAGGTAATAACAGGTTCGTACCGCCACATTCGGCATCTCCACTGATGCACGTCTTCGCCACACAATGCAGGAGCAGGGTCCAGGTTAGGCCCTTGAGGGTTCAGATCCTTGTTTACAGTATGCCAAACCAATGCTCTCTCTTTCAGAGGTTGTTCCTTGAGCAAAAATCTGAAGTAGTGCAGTGATCTCACACTCACCGTTGCAAGCTTGAGATTGTCACGGATAATTTTTTAGCCGCTACTTATGCAGTTTTACACGGAGGTGCGGCTTTCGCACCAAATATAGTCAAGTTGGAGTAATTCTATGTGAGGGTGAGCGACTTAGAGCAGAATAATATTACGTGCTTGGAGTCTACTTCTGCGGTTAGATACCTTTTTTCTTCTGACCAGGGCACCCTCGCAGATGCATTTCCGTAAGTGGTTACCCACAGTTGCAAACGGACTCCCTGGCATGAGCAACTTTCCCAACAAAAACTGATAAGTGTTCAGTGAAAATCCGACTTCCGTTTTGGCAACCAGATAATGTCATTTTTTTTCTTGTCTTGTGTTGTCAATGCGGCAGCATCTAGATGGTAGGTATGCACGATTACTGAAATCGTAAAATCGGCGCTGCGGCAATTCTGGCTCTTCTGGTTGGCTAGGCGACCATTGTGGCAACATTTTGAGCACTGTGAATTTAGAGGATACCACTCACAAAGATTGTTACAGGGAGTGCAGTTGACATTCACCTACGGTTCAATACTTGAATGTAACATGCTCAATCGAGGTATGAATTTCCACAGTGCTTTGGGAATTCAAATCATCAACCTCGCTTCCAAATTCACTGCTTCTACTTAATCAGGTTTTTTTTAATCTGTAAATTGGAGGAAGAAATGTCATATGAATAGTAATTCTGTGAACTCGCGCAATAGTCACGCTTCTGTTAGCGCTCACCGGCTTAAATCAAAAGAACTCCATCTTTGCCTTTCAAATATTTCTGCTTCTGAACTACTGCTGTCGGGCAGTCAAAGAAGATGTGCTTCGGGGTAAAGTTTATGTCGCCGAGACTATCCGGACCGGAAAGACAAAAATACTTATACCGATCGAATTCTTCGCAGAATACAGTTCTTAGTAATTCTTCAGTCTCCAAAATCATATCAAACGGGTATTGTTTATGTCTGGCCATGAATGAATACCAGCACGCCCGCATGTTTTTTTGACCTTCTTTGATCAAAATTGAGCCCAATTTATCTTGCAACGAATCTTTCTCTTTTAAGGTGCATGAGAATGTCACGATCATATGAGGCATTTTGGGGGCATCCGCGCTGCTAGTCAAAGTTAAGCTCCATTCTAAGTTGGAATTTATGTGGGCTAACGCGTACACGTCTTCAGAAAAGCCCAGACCACTAACTCGCATCGCCAAAAAGAATGGGATGCATCTTTTTGCCCAATACTTCTCTAGAATTTTGTACTGGAAGAAGGCAGGGATGGCTGCAATGCTTCTGGGGGACTTTCTGCACAGCAGCTCCACAGTGTGCTCCATTGAATCGTCCCCAAGGTTTTTCAAGTATGAAACTGACATATGCGAGAGCCTGCTCTGGGATAATGCCGTTTGCGACTTGATGAAGCCTTTTGTTATTCTAGCGTGCTTGAGATATCTGCATCCACTACCGAGTTTCCCGGTACCCTGGCACGAAGTGCTGAGAATTTGTTCATTTAAATTCTTGACAGCACTTTCAACATCGATAATGACACTATCTTTGCTGTTTCTGTTGTTGTATGATTTGTGCTTAGAGAGCACGTAGCTGTAGTAGAGGAACTTGATATTTGGAAGTTCCGAGCCACAATCAAAATCCCACTCAACAATTTGCAACATCTCATTGGGCTTGCATACTTGCAGGGGCAACAGCAACTGCTGGGGTTTCTTTGTCATTTCACAAAGTTCGCTCAGTAAGCCCGTCACTCTGGATATGCATTCTTCAGCTTCGACTATAATGGCCTTGAGCACCAAGAGTCTTGAGGAATCCATACTGTATTGATGGAAGAGATCAATGAGCATCAGGGCTCTCAAATGGCAACCACAATCGGAAACATGAGCATCAAAGGCTTGAAGATCATTCAGAGGCAGGTTACAGAAAATGTCAACGAAAATTTGACAACTCGCCTTCAAATCTGCCAAACTCACGACCAATTGCTGTAAATATCCGACGTACTCGTTTTGTTTTATCGGAGCAATGATAGCTTTTTCCTCTTCAGCTAAGGTTCCTAATAGATAATCAATCCACATCTTCTGGTTGGCGAAAACTACTATGTCCAGAGCATACCCTTTTATACAGATCAAAATGATTGCCATCTTAGCTACAACTGAGATGCGGCCATCTCCTGCTTGTTGAAGAAAGAGACGCCCGCTAACTGTTAGACACCACCTGAAGGAACCACAGCTTGCGCACAGCGCCAGAGCATATAATTCACAAGAACGTGTGGCCCCTTTTTGCTACAGTTTGCAGCCGCAGCATTTGGCTACCTAACCAGCTGCCCTGCCCAATCGAATTCTCGAAGTTTTAACTACGTGATTACTGCGCATCCTGCACTTAAATTTATAGAATAAAGAAATGGTGAGTTAATAATGGTGACCGCATAATATTACTAGCATTTTATATTACTTCGAAGCGCAATAAACCGTAACAAATGCTATAAATGCGACAGTCCGCGCTTGATCTTCGGTTTGTAGAGGGTAAAGACGTACGGCTGATTTCAGACCGCATGGAAGGTGCATTTTCATGTGCAGGAATGGTTACATCTGGTTATCAATCGCCGAACTAACTTACAGGTGCAAGTGAGGTTCAAATCGGAATTTCATATCCAAAATGGATTGGAGAGCAGCTATATATAAGGCTCAAGTTTCAGCCAATGCCATATCGGCGTCAAATGCTCCAACAACTCAAAGCAGACCATTTCCTTTTAGTCTTATCAGTGGCGATTTTGACAGGGTACCTCGTATCTGAAGCTGCAACAAAGTTCTACCGAAGAAGAGGAAGACTACCATGCACACATAAAGATATTGCCGGTCTTAAAATCAAAGAAGGGAAGGCAATTTCAGAAAAGAATCGGGCTAACTACGGATCGATTTATTTGCAACGAGATGGATGTCGCTACGAGGTTGTCTTAACAAAGCCAGAACAATTGAAAGCGTATTTCTCAAAAAATGCCCGTGATCACAATAAAATAGATTCATTTGGTGCCGGAGAATTCCTAGTGACCTTGCTAGGTCAGTGTTTGGGATTCATGAATGGCACTGCTTGGGTTAAGATGCGGAACTTGTTTAATAGCCATTTCAATCACACTGTTGCTGTGAGGACGCTTCCTACAATGACAAACTTTGTCTCCTCGTGGATTGAGGAATATTCCTATGGTCTGCCTGGTGTGGTTGATCCGGTTCGATTCGTGTCTGATGTTCCCTTCACGTGTATTGCGCAATATTTGTACGGTGAAAAGCTGTGCTCAGGTCAAACTCTAATGGAAATGAAGGGGTTGGTCCCACTTCATAGCTCAATCATTGCGTTTGCCTTCTCAACTTTCTGGGGCAAGTTCAAACTCTATCAGTGCTTCAATTTTCAGAAAGTCAGAGAGTTGAAATATTTCCAGCACCGTTTTGGCGAGTTGAGCGTCCAAATGGTGAAAGATTCTCAGCTGCATGGAGAATATACCGTTGCAAGCTCCCTTCATAAGCTTATCGAAACTGGAGAGCTCACATTTGACAACTGGTTGCAGACTTTAGACGAGATTTTGTTCGCAAATATAGATGTAACAGCAACTGTTATGGCTTGGTCCCTAGTCGAGATGGCGTTGAATCCGCAAGAGCAAGAAAGGTTGAGAGTGGAAATTCATCTGGACAAATATGATTCCGATACGTTCGTTACACGCACCGACACATTTCTTCATCGAGTATTTCTCGAGGTACTAAGAATGCACCCTTTACTCTGGTATGGGTTCCCAGAGGAGTCCCCTCACGAAATGACCATAGATGGACACAAAATTGCTCCCCATACACCGATAGTTATAGATCAGTACCAGCTCAACTATAACTCAGAAATCTGGAACCCGCCAGACAGACCCGTTGGCTTTGGACATGTCTTTTACCCTGACAGGTTTTTGGTTATCAACAATAGAGATGCAGTGCTTTCGAATGCGACTTTCGGCTGTGGACCACGGCGATGTTTGGGGAAAAATTTTGCCGAAACCTTGATCAAAACGTTATTGATCGAGATTCTTTCAAGGTTTGAGATTGTGCCTTCAGGGCCCGTGGAATATGCCACTGATACCTTTGTCGTACAGCCGCGTACAAAGGTACGGCTCAATAAGTTATCTTGAAGAATGAAGAATGCAATACGTCTCGTTTTCTTAGTCAATGCAAATTACAAAGACAAGTCCCTGGCTAAAATTCTCTCAGTGCATCTATAACTACATAGATTGATGTCAGCGGAGTTCAAACTTGTAAGCGCGGGTGCTAAAGAACTTAACTGCCTCGTTGTGAAATTGATTCGACAACCCGTGGTGACATTTGCCGACATCACAAATTGAATCAGGTGAGTCAGCAGACTGATACTACGACCATAAGAGGTGACTAGATCCCAGGTCAAGTTACTTCCCTATACATTTGTCCAACTAGAATTAATGTCTGCAGTGTAGCCGGCATCCACACTGGCAATTCAAATCAGGCCCATCAAGCCTTGCCAACTATAACTTCTCGTAGTACTCATAAATATTGTACTTTTCACGCAACAGTGCTCCCTTGCGTTTCAAAATGTACACACAACTCGAGGAGGCGATAAGAACCGCCATGTAAATACTCATGAGTTTACCAATCCCGAGCGCGTCGATCAAGGGATCAGTAACAAAAGTGGCAATGGCAGCCAAAATCATTCGCGTGAGATTGTTTATTGCCACGCCCGTGGCGCCCTTTCCTGGCAATATATCGATAAGATAGGTGAGTGTCACTCCAATTATGAGCATGCCAGACAAACCAAAAAGGGCGGAACCGATCAAGGGAAGCACCCAGAACTTACCACTGTCCAAGCACCAGCCAAAGATGAGACACGCTGGCGCTAGCAACGCTATCGCAAGTACAAGGTTCCATGACAACCGAGATTCGGGGCGCAATTCGGCATGTCGTTTTACACTGCGCTTAATGAGCCAGTCATTCCATCGCCCACCGAAAACCAGGCCAATAAAATATGTCACCGAGTTGGGAATGTACATGAGACCCACGATGATGGTACTGAAGTTGTAAGGTGCCCGACCGTACGAGTAAGTGATTATGATGTTGAAGAAATAAATTCCCATGAAGGACACCGCCGAAAAAGCAACAGAAAGTGCCACAGGAGGATACGTCAATAGAACTAACGCGTGCGCTGGCCTTATCACGTAGTCGTAGATGTGAGTTTTCCACGACATCGGCGGCTTCTGCGACTCTTCTGAATTCGTGTCGTGTAGCTCTTTTTCCTTCTGTTTAAGGTCAAGAATGCGGGCCAGATTGTTGGTGGAAAGTCTCGAAACAACCGGCATGATCATGTCCACGGGCGGCTCATCATTGAGAACCAGCCGGCAGATCGAGGGGTTCTGTGACAAATTGGTGGCAATTTTTTGCAATTCTGGCTCTGAGAGTGGTTCATCAGAAGCCTTAAAATCGTCCTTGATTCTGCTTTTCAACGCATCCAAACTATCGGCCCTCCGAAGCGTCTCTGGGAGCAAACACAAAATCAGTATCACGTTGACGCCACAGAAAATAACCATCACCCATTGCGTGGCTCGCCAGCCCCATTTAATAGCTACAGCACCGCCCATCACCGGTGAGATGAACGGCCCGAGAAGGGGACCAAGGTAGAAAAGTCCCAAGGCGGTTCCACGCTCTTCGGTAATGTACAAATCGGCAACGGTCGCTGCACCGCAGGCTTGCACTGCAGAAGCACCCAATCCAGCTAGGAGGCGAAGAGCAATGAGTGCTTCAATTGAAGGAGCCAACGAACAACCAATCGAGAACGCTAAGAAAAGAGAGAACGACACCACATATACGCTTCGGCGGCCGTGACGCTCTGCAAAATTCAGCCACCATATGGGAAATATTCCTAGGGAGAGCAAGTACACACCCACCGTGATGTTCACCTTAGACTCCAGGGTGTTGAGCGACCGTGAAACATCATCTAGTGCCGGCAACATGATCGAGGTGCCCATAGGCCCCGTGAGTCCCGCAAACGCAACAACTGAGACTATGGTGAGTTTCGTAGAATCAGAGTAATTCCGGGGTTCTTCCACTTCAGGGATTAGTGCCAACATGGCAAATAGGCCCCTGCGTTGTGAAACGGGAATCCTGGTGATAGTCTTTTGGAGCAGGGCTGGTGGGTCCACATTCCGGAGCAGCTCTAGATCCGTATTTTCGAAGTCAGCTTGATTTTCAATCAGTGGCTTGGAATATTTATGGGGTAGTGAGTCATGTGGAACGTTTTCCAGGCTTCTCTCCAGAAAATGGGACGAAAGCGACGCCAAAGATGGAGTATGGTAGGGTGTGGACATTAAGGCAAATGGCAGACGCGAAGGTTTAGTGCTGTAGCGGATCAACTTTATGAGAGGTGGTCATATGTATATATATAACGCCAGTCCAGGAAGAAAGACTGGGTGGATGTGGAAGGTGCGGCTGGCTGCACCTGAAAGTGAACAATGCAGGTCAACAACGGATTCGGAAGCTCGAAAAAAGGACGCGGAGAGTTTTTTTTAGAAAAAAACGGATTGATTCAAATAGTCGCCTTGCTTCTTTCTACGTCTCCTTGCCGACACTATCACAAACCTTGTTTTTGAGCCCTTATTTCTCATGGACCTCGGGCTCGGGCTAGGGCTCGGCTCCGAATAAAGTGCTCCGGGAGCGTTGGAGTCGCGTGCGATGGTGCTGACGTCAAAATTTATAAGAACAAATACTGAAACTATACGACGTATGAGTGGCCTTGCATTCATGTTCCTTGATTGGTTGTTTTTAAGTTCTCAACTTTCCATTGTTCGTTACCTGATGAACTATACATTAGAGTGCATACTATTAACCGATGCGCGCTTCACATAGCTCGGCAGTTCGTACCGCCGAGACACACCTCTTGTGACATATCATCGGACGTCACTCCGAAGTTAAACGACACGGAATGGTAGTAGTAGCGTATTTAGTGCACGACCTCTCAAGATACTAAGAAGTAGAGATGAAGATTGGTCGTACGAATAACGTCATATGTGCATTCATGTAACAACGACATCCAAGGTCCGCACGCATTTTTACGATCTTAAACTTTTGTAAACTGCTCTTTCGTGTGTTTACTTGACTTTGCGTCCTTCCCTATTGCCTGCCGAACTAACTACAGCAGCCGATCGAAGTACTCTCGACATGCTCCACCAAGCACCTGGAGTTGCCATTAACCGTGTTCCCCAACTTCTACTAACTTTCATTTCAGATTCACGGTATTTTCTTGATTCTATTTAAATCCATGCAACAGTAGGCTATGTGTCTGAGATTGGAAGGTATACTAATTCGTGGAAGCTGCTACTCAAACGTCATACGACCACTCACCCTTTTAGGCATATTTTGTGAATCTAAAACTGGCTCCGTCACTTGCCGCGGCGTATACTTTTAGGCTCAGCACCAGTAAGATTCCTTTCTCCAAGTCCCAAATATCAAGCATATCTTGTGATGTCGCTTTGGAAACTCGTGACTGTTCTCAAAACCCTTTATATATTGGTTTTGCTTGGGACCATCATTATGCCCAGGTTCCAGCCATCTGTCGTATGCACCGCGTTATACTTACGATACAACCCAGTAGGTCTGATATCTTACGGTCAGTGCATCTTACTAGGGTCATATCCACTTAACCTCTTTCATCGATCCGGTCAGCATTGACACACGTCTAAATGTGTCACTCTGCATATACTGGAGTGCCGCGATATATCCCGAGCCATTGCTGCCCTTGGAACTTCCCGCGATTTCAATATTTTTAATTGAATTTGGAATTTTAAGCTCACCCCTAAAACAAAGACCAAAAAGGGTTGGGCTGGCTCCTGCTCAAGGACGCTGTTGGCGAAGGTCGCAGATGTTGGCTCTGTATTGGTAATCTGCGCGCGTGCATATTTTCGAAGTATACGTGTTCTGAGATCAGCGAGTGGCGATATATATATAGCCGCATGCTTCCAGGCATCTTACCGCTTTGAAGATTGACAGGTCGATAAAGAATAATCGCATTTGTTTTTCCTTACACTGGTGAATATGTTGACAATTCCACTTTACTTGGTTCTTGTATCCTTCATTTGCTTAGTTTTCTCTGGGAAAACGTATGCTTCCGCTCCTAATGTGGCACCTAGTGCTTCGTACCGCGAGTATAACCAGGAGACAAGTGTTGTCAGTATTGGCGTGGCATTGACATTGGATAATCAAGAGGATGCTGAGCACGGATTAATCGATCAAGATTCCACGGAATCGTTGACAATCGATGACGTACCGGAGTCGGAAGAAATGCGCGTGACTGACTCCAATTTTGAGGGATCTAACCTAGACGATTCCTTTAGTTGGGGAAAACTTGCTCGAGGAGTTGGTCAGAAAGCAAAGCAGTTTGTGGTAGACGCATGTTCTGGCGCTTACATGAATGTTCTTCGGTTAGGAGGACTATACTGTGCCTCTCAGCATGGCCAAATGGGTGGCTTGTATTACAGATATTATGGGGCTGGCGACCATTGCAACGATATAGCAGACCTAAAAACAATTGGAGCAGCTATATACGCCGTACTGAAACAGCGCTCTGGTTTGTTGGACAATATTTCCTGCTTGGCTATGTTAGATGGAGGAATACGGAGAGGTACTTTAGTTTTTGGCCCATACCGGAGTTCATGGACCTCCAATTGCGTTGGATGCTATACAGGAGAATATGATGTGAGCAGCGGCACATTGCTCGTTTCCCACGGTCACGTTAGCAGTTAACAAATGCAATGGTACTCACGCGCTTCGGACTCGGCATGCTGATACCGTGGCTCTATGTGAAGCGGTACTAGTGGTTTTTGGCTCTAGGATTTCGTGCAATCCAATATGTGCTTGATGTAGGATTGCAGAACACTCCTAAGAAAACCGTAACTCGTAGTGACACAGGTGTTAAACCCAGACAAGAGCAAATACCACCTCTCAGAGATTTCCGATCATGGAATTGCCTTTCTCCTTCGCTGATGGTCATTTCTAATGACACTCATAGCAAGAAGTGTTTGTTCCCTGAACAGGAACGCGTTTAAATCAGCAACTATTGTGTGCCAATATCACGGTCGCTACTGAACTAACAGAGTAGAATACACGACTATCAATAAAATAACTTACAAGAGCTTACATAGAACATTCAATTTTGGACTTGGCTCCGCTCAGCTAGAGCTGCTTGCTTCTCCTTTGTAGGATGTATGAGCTCAAGAACATTCGCGTTCTTTTGACCATCGGCCCATACTTACGAGAGGCGAGGAGGTCATCATAGTTCGAGAATTCAATTACAGTAGATATCAAAGTTATTCGAGCAAATCTTCGCTTAGAGGGCACGAAAATTGGTCGGAGGCGCGGAGGTGCTCTTTCAAGACACTCAAAATTCTTGTTTTGCACCCGTCAGCAAAAGCATTTTAGGTTTGAGTCATTTCTTCGATCCTTCGATGGCTTTGATAATACAGAAGAGCGGTAGAAATCTCTTAGATATCGTAGAATACTATACTCGAAATCCTTTGAAAGTTTCCGCTGAAGATTCATGAGTTCCAATAAATCGGACATGCTCGACAAAAATTCCGGAAATCCCAAATACCTGAAAATTCCATTAAGAAGTGGTCAGTTACAATTTACTTGATTGATAAATAATCATATTATTTGGAATACTCTGTTATGTATATGGTTGAATTTGAATGATTCATACAGGCTTTGCAAAAAGCATGTTGCCTCTTGTAGTGTAATTCTTCATGACAGTCTTTCAATGGTGACTCTTCAATGAAGATTCGCTTCCGGCAATACTTGAGATGCGTTGATTTACATAAGTGAAGGTTAGTTGCAAAATCCTCAATGATTAGTGGACATGATTGAAGACCGGCATGAATAAACATACAGAAGGCGAATGTATCCAACACATAATGTGTAACTCTCACCAGCGTGCACAACGAGACATCCACAGTGCAGCATTGTATTGAGCACTGATTCTTGTAATTGCACGGAGCTTTTCATCTCTGAGATATGCAATTGAGATTTAAAGCGCTCGTGTAATCAAATCACAAACAACAAGACCTTGTATCTAAAGTAGTCAACCTCTAATTGTGATGTTAGTAGCGTGCTAGATTTTCGACCCCTGCAAATGTGCGGAATTGGCTGCGTCCATTCTGTAGATCTAGGGCCCAGATGATTAACGATGAAGATGGTGTCCCCTCTTCAAAGCGAAACTGACAGTTATGAACGCTAATGACCTGACGTACCTATGGCAATCCAAATAAGTAATACACTCACCGATCAACTGAACTAGTTAGCTACGGGACGCCTTGCCGTGAAGCGACTCCGTAACCTTTATTTAGTGGGACTTAACCGTAGTAGTCGAGCGATGTAGAGAAACTCTCGCTGCACCACAACAGCAAGGTTCGAATTTGAAATCGATCAATATGTGGAGGCGTGTGTGACAGTGCTCAGGTGTCCAGAGTGAGTGCCCTAGAAACCTTCATGATGTGCAGTGTAAGTCACGTCTTATTTTCATGAATCTCCATTAATTTGAAATGATACAGAGCTCATTAAAAGTAAGGTAGAGGCAGCAGCCAGAGTGATATTTACATTCTACAGCTATAGATGATGAGGCAACACCAATACATAATCTTCGACGATGACAAGCTGCAAATGTGTAGGCCACCTTTCAGGAATTAACTGAAATATCACAACGTTATAGCCACGATTGAGCCGACTAGGGCTGTGTACCGTTGCACTGCACCTCAAACCTGCCTTCTGCTTAAGCCAAACAAGCTACACAGAGGGGCCGCGCCGCCAACATCACCAACGCCTCAGACTCCATATTCTGACTTTTTCACGCCGCAGAGCCTGTTCCTCGTTGCACACGCCCAACCACCCCCGCCCGTCCTGCACCTCGCTCCCTCCTCGTTGCCTATATAATCCGCCCGTTCCCTCCGCCATCCGAGCCATCCGCTCCCCCTCCTCCCCGCGAAACTCAATCTGGAGCCATTTGCAGCGCCGGCTGGGTGCAGATAGCGGCGTGAAAAAGACATCTTTCGGTTGCGGC